>LPNX010771930.1:102967-172639 GCA_001517045.1 Pseudotsuga menziesii | reverse complement strand
TTCCCAAAATTCTAAAAAAATTTGGGACCCTCCTTTACTTCGAAGTTATCCATTTTCCTTGCTTAGTTTCATGCTCTTGAGTTTTGCTTATGGATTTATGGCTCCTTCCCAATTTTTGAATGCTAGAAATTGACTGGTTTTTCATAGTTCAGATGCTTTAAGACGTCCATTGAAATTGAGTCCCTGTCATTTTGCAAAAAACTTTTTGAATTTTCGCTGCAAAGTCTCCATGTCGGACGCGTTTCTCCTTGTTTTTTCACCGTTGCGGGAGTCTTTCGGTTTCTATCTCTCTTTCCCGCCCCGCCGTTGCGGGTGGCCTTCAGATCCTCCTAGCCGTCTATCGCGCCGTCGTAGCAGAGGCTTTTCGATTCGTAGTTGGCCATGTCGAGCCCGCCGTTGCGGGTGGCTTTCAGGACCACGTGGATTTATCACTACCGCCGTTGCGGGTGGCCTTCGACTCTTGATGTTCTTTCCCGTAGCGGATGATTTTCTATACCCGTCGCCGCCGTTGCGGGGGGTATCATGATGGGAGCGGTCCGCCGTTGCGGGGGACCCCAAGCTCCAGACCTCCGATATAATTTCCGCCGATGCCCGAGGTATGTTTTGAGCCATTTTCGCTGTTGCGGGTGATAAAGTGGTAGGAAGGGTCCGCCGTTGCTGGTGGTATGAAACTCGTGCCGCCCGAGTTAACTTTCGGAGCCGCCCCGATTGATGTGACTTCTCGCACGTGTGAATTTGTTTATATATGTTGGGCGACGAATGGGGTTTTTGTTGTTTTCGAAGGCGTGGTTGCGGTGAGGCGAGCTGTTGAGTTTAGGAGCGCGTGAGAGCTAACTGTTGGTACCTGCAGCCAGGTGGCAGGAGAAGAAGTCTAGCTATAATCTTCTCGCCTCGTTAGGTGGATTGCCAGGTAGGCTCCTGAATCTTATCATCGTTTTTTTTTAGATTTCTTTTACACGATGGGGGGTTTTAAGATTTGGACCCGTCGTCCTGTTGCGCCAGGGGGGAATTTCTCCCTTGGTTGGGTTGTCTCTTCAGTCGTCCACCTGGCGTTGCACGCCGTTCGGTTAGGGTTCCCGGTTGATTTGTTTGGACGATTATAGGGAGAGGGTTATTGCCGTTTATATTTAAAAGCCCGCGTTTTTTTTTCTGCCGTTTCAGTCCTTTGGGGGGAAGCGAGGTGCAGGAGGCCGTCATGCCGCCTGCACCTGGTGGTTATGATGGAGGTTTTTGGGCACCGGAGGCCGTTACGCCTTTCTCCGCTAGGTTTCGTTGGGCGGCTAAATTGTTTAGGAGCTGCGTTACCATTTTCTGTCTTGGGGTCAGGTTTTGCACTAGCCCCAGTCGCCGCGGTTTTTCCGACTTTCTGTTTACAGTCCAGGGTTGTGCGTCGTCTCGATGGGAATTGGGGATGGCGCGACCTAGTTTTGCTATTGAGCGCTGAAAGCCTTGGTAGGGTAAAAGGGAAGGGTAGCATGAGTCGGTTTTGATCAAGATGCCTGGTCCAGAGATGGGCTCGTTTCCCGTCGAGGTGGGTGAAGAAGGTTATCAACATAATATGTTTGCTCCGCTGATTAGTCTATTGCGTTCCATGGGTCGTAGGTCTGAAGTATTGACTGGTTAAGCCTAGGGTTTTTTATTTTTTCTCTCTGTGTGATAGGAAGTGAAATGATGATTGTATGATGCATTTGCATAGATTTTGCTCATATCGCTTCTATATATCACTTTTATAAGAATGACAAGCCTCGTAATAGCGTAGTATATTGCCAACCTCAATATGACTGATAATTTAATGCATGTGAGATCAATCATAGAACAACTCATCCATAAGACCTGGTGAAGATGTGCTACAATAAAAATTTATCATGCTCATAACACATTGCACAGCACTTCATATTTGTGAATTGTTCAGCATGAAAGTTGAAGGTTGATTGTATGCACTGATATAATTCTAATATACCTAAAGAGAGTAAACTGTTGCACAAAGTTCATAAATTCGAATTACTCAATACCATGATGCTATACATTGCAGGAGGATCTTAAAATGTCTAAGAGACCGAAAAAGAAGGCCCCAGCAGTAGAGGAGGTGCCAGCACCGGATACAAAAGCAAAGATTGAATACATTTATGAGGACACTCAATGTGTCACAGGGGTGGATCCAGAATACAAGTGGGGAGATATTTACAGGATGATCTCCCGAAGGGAAGTCCCGGATATGGGGCTAGAGGAGGCACCCATATATGCTAATATAGAGAAATCGGCTATCATGAAGGTCGCCACCAGACCTGAGTTGTTCCCGTGCTCCGAGTTAATGAGATGGGTGCTACCACATACAAACCACAATTCAATGCTCATCTGTAACGTCGATGGCCAGGGCTATGCTGCATTTATCCCTGGTTATGTAGCTTTATCTTACCATCTACCAGAGCCTTAGCTTTTCCTTACAGATAGATGGCTGGACGACCTCCGGATGGACCTTGTAGAGACCTTGAAAAGAATGCTCTTACCGGGCAAGATCTTCAGACATAGAGTGACTGAAGATTATGACACAACCACTCTCAGGCCCACTTACAGGTTCATAGATTTAATGCTAAACAGAATCTTTGGGAGGGCAAATGGCAGACTGTTTAAGTTAGAATGGGTACCCATAATGTTTTTTATAGCAACAGAAGGAACCATTTTCAATTGGGCGAGCATAATCTCCAGCAACCTCTCCTCTTGTGTGGCTGCAGCTTCAGAAGGAAAGGAACGAAGAAGGTCTGAATTTTACATGAGCTCAATCCTAATCGATTGCATACTATGCCACCAGTCTTTCCCCGGGCTTAAATGTGTTTGGGAGAAGAATAGGATGCCCGTATATGCAGCATATAAAATGTTGGGAGCTAATCAATACCATACTTTCTATCGAGAGATATGTGAACAGTTTATCATGCCTCTGCACTCTCATATTCAAAAAGGAATGCAACTGTATGTCAGAAGAGGCCATGCAGGTCATAGAGGAGTTTGGTGACTATGTTTTGACAGAAAATGGGATGTATTTGAGGATGTTTGGTTGGTCAAAGACCCCTTATCTGTTGCCCAAGTATGCAACAGATTACATCATACACAAGGAAGCTGTCAGACAAGTGTATATAGATGGAGTTGGGCATTTCCTATTCCAGAAGAAGAAGTCTTCCTACCCTCCACTGCCATTCAAACTAGGTAGCTGCAGCTTTGCAAATGTGAAGCAGGCTCCTGAATTTATACAGGAACTAGAAAAGTTCCGTTTCGGGGAGATGATCTTTAGACGGAATGATACTCACGAGAGAATGACCGAGCACTACAAGAAACATAAAGTATTTTATGAGTACACTCATCCCATTGACAGGGATGAATCTATTTTCAGGAGGGCCGCTAACATGACAGCGCTCGGTAAGAGGTTCAAACCACAAGGTGGATCTGAGCAGGAGAAAGCTGAACAGGCCAAGGCTGAAGAAACAGCTAAAAGAATAAGGGAAGAAGCCCAGAGACTAGAGCAAGAAGCTGCAGAATGGTCGCAGAGGGGAGAAGAAGAAAAGAAGAAAGCTGCCCAGGAAGTAGCTGAAAAGGTAAAGCAAGCAGCTGAGGAAGCTCAGAGGAAAATAGATGAAGAGCTTCGACAACAAGAGGCCGAGAAGACAGAGATGACACAGCAGTAGGCTTCTGGATCACAAGCAGAACAAAGTCAGGGTGAGGAAAACCCTGATATGCAGACCATGCAAGTGTCCACTACCATCATTCCTTCCACCCCTATGCTCCAATTAGTACCCTTCACACCGAAGAAAGGGGAAGAGGTTCCTAATTTTAGCACAGTGTATTACGACAGGGCAACCAAAAGAATCATGAGAAGAACTGAGCAAAAGGTAGGGGCTGAAGGGATGGCCAGTACCATGATAACCAATAAAGCTGTGATGGTCGGTACGGATAAAGATCCCAAGTTCGTCATAAGGGCTGGCAGAGCAGCAATAGACGCTACGGAGGACAATGTAGATCAAATGATGAAAGAGTTAGACTCAACCAAGAAAACCTCCATTCAACTGAAGGACACCTTGAGAAGGGAGAGAGAGGAGAGAAACAGATTAAAAAGGAAATACGAGCATGCACTCAAAGAGGTAGAGGTCACGAAGAATGAAATTCATGCTATCCAGCAGGAAGCACAAGCGAAAGAAACTACCCAAGAAGCCTTGAGTAAGGCACATCAAGAAATTCAGGACTTGAAGAACGAAAGGGAACAAATGAAAACAAAGATAGAAGAGCTAACGGAGCAGCAGAAGGACATCTATGAATCCAACACCTTATATGTTAGAGATCTGCAGGAGCAACTAAATGCAGCCAAGGAGCAGCAGGTAGATCTGCAGCCCGTCAAAGATCACATCCTGACTCAGAGGACGAGGATGCTGCAACTGCAAACGACCTTGGAAGAAGAAAGGTGTCAAATCTTGCAGATTGATGGCAGGCTGGATGAAATATTAAATACAGCATCTTATTTTGTGCACAGATCACAAGACATCCTGGAGGTGCTGACTTCAAGGATAACCAGAGTAGAAGATGATCAAGAAGTCCCAGCTGAGCTACCAGTTAAAGATAAGCAGGCTTTGAAGCGGGACCACGATCTGATCGAGTTTGCTGTTATTACTGCAGAGGACTTTCAGAAGACAGTGAAGAAAATGAAGGGAGCATGTATAGACTTCTTTAGAAGAGCCCTTGTCACCTATAATCGCTGTCAAGTGGAGGATGAACATAGGCTACACGAATTTCCTGATCATGATACAATTGCAGGGATGTTGCAGACTAGGCAGCAGGAGGATGAAGCCAGGGTCCAATGTATGAGAGCCCTTGATGAGCCGATCCTAAAAAATGAAATTGGACACGCAGCCATTAGTATTCAGCTTTTGGAGGAACAGGTGCACCTGAACAAGGCCAGAATAGAAGCTATTCGGAACCAAGCAGATAAGTTCGAACTGAATATACAATTCTTGGAGCCCCACTCATTTGAAGGACTCGCGGCTGAGGCAGTAGCGTGGAGGAAATTTTTGGAAGACCAAGCGGGCCCCTCCGAGTGAGAAGGACTGGTCAAACTTTGTATAATGTAAATATTTTGTAAGGGGTTGAGAGAAGTTGAAGCGTTGGGGAGCCCAAAGGTTACTTTGGGCAACCCAAGCATTTTTTTCTTTTTTTTTATAAAACTAGGGAAGAGAGACAAAGAGAAGGGCTTTTTTTTTCCTCGGTCACACTGGATGACCTATTGTAAAGAAGAACTATTTCCTTTTTGCAATAAAGAATTGTAGTTTGCCTGTTGGAGAAAGTGCTGTGGGATTTTCCAAATGGTGTGCAATGGATGGCAGGAAAATGAACTATTTTGTTTTTTCAGCATATGTCCATGAATTGTGAGATCGTTCTAACTCTATGACTTATGTCTTGATTGAATGACTTCCGGTTTATTCTGTGGAAAATTCACTTTTAGTAATGCTTGTGCTTCACATAACAGTTAGCTATCTGATTGTTGGAATAATTTCTCTTTCATGTGCTGTAAATACAAGTATCAGTTACCTGTGATTGTGTTTATCCTACATGAAGTTAACGCATTACTAAATAATAGTTGTTTTGGCTCCCCGGGGATATGTAGTTAGTCACCTTAGTTCATAGTTGCATATGTGGTTTAGGTGTTGTGAACGTAAGACGAGAGATAAGAACCTGCGCAGCACATTGTGTGGTTCCCGGCATCCTTATCACCCTGCATGGTTTAGATAGGCATGTGCATTGCATATTAAGTCAAAAATACAAATTCCGGTGGACCGGGCCGCAACCGGTAAACCCTTGTTGTTATTTTGACCTACGGTAGCCGGACTGTAAACCGAACGGATTCCCTATACCAAACAGTCAGCGGGCTAGTTGGGAACGCTGATTGGGGAGAATCCCTTACTGTTGCCGCCTGCGAATTTCCAGGCCTCAACAAGATGATGATGATTCCATATTTCTATACTGAAGATGTAGATGATGATGGTTTGAATAATGCTGTACTGATGAAGCCTCTGTCTCGGGTAAAGTTCGAACACTTTCAAGACAAGCTTGGTGTTGTTCGAAAAGACCTTGCTCGAAAGGGGGAGTAGTGATGTCGCAGTGAGATTGTATCATCCCTGGGCACTTTCCCTAAAGTGATCTGGAGACCTCGGTCCTCGAGAATGAAGAGGGATTGTATCATCCCCGGACATCTGTTCAAAATTGATCCGATGACCTTGGTCCTCGAGAATGAAGAGGGATTGTATCATCCTGGGAAATCTGTCCAAAATAGATCCGGTGACTTCGGTCTTCATGAATGTGGTGGGATTGCATCATCCCTGAACTTCAATTCAAAATGAATCTTGAGGTATCGGCCCCCGTGAATTTGGTGGGATTGCATCATCCCTAAAATTTGGTTCAAAATGTATCTAGAGGTCTTGGCCCCTGTGAAAGTGGTAGGATTGCATCATCCTTGAACTTTGGTTCAAAATGTAACTGGAGGTCTCAGCCCCCATGAATGTGGTGGATTGCATCATCCCTGAACCTCAGTTCAAAATGTATCTGGAGGTCTCAGCCCCCGTGAAAGTGGTGGATTGCATCATCCCTGAACATTGGTTCAAAATGTATCCAAATATCTCGATCCTCATGAATGTGGTAGGATTGTATCATCCTTGAACTTCAGTTTAGAATGGATCCAGTGAATTTGGTACTCGAGAACATGTGTTGATCCCATAATTCCTAGAGGAAGGATTGTGTGAGTTCCACATATGTGTTGATCCCGTAATTCTGAAAGAAAGGATCATTAGTAACTCCGTAAAGACCTAAATACCATAATTCTGAAAGGAAGGATCATTGAATTGATCCCGTAATTCCAATAGGAAGGATTGTCTGAGTTCCACATCTATGTTGATCCCATAATTCCGAAAGGAAGGATCATTAGTAACTCCGTAAAGACCTGAATCCCGTAATTCCAAAAGGAAGGATCATTGAATTGATCCCGTAATTCCGAAAGGAAGGATCGTTAGTAACTCCGTAAAGACCTAAATCCCATAATTCCGAAAGGAAGGATCATCGGTAACTCCATAAAGACCTAAATCCTGTAATTTCGAAAGGAAGGATAATTGGTAACTCCGTAAAGACCTAAATCCCGTAATTCCGAAAGGAAGGATCATGTTGATGTTTTGATGATGTTGATGTTTTTATGATGGTGATGATGTACTGATTGAAAGATCAGAATATGATGATGATGTTGTTGCTGATGATGATGATGTTCTCTGATCAAAAGATCAGAATATGATGATGATGATGTTTCTCTGATCGAAAAATCAGAAGTTGATGATGATGATGATGTTCTCTGATTGAAAGATTAGAATATGATGATGATGTTGTTGCTGACGATGATGATGTTCTCTGATCGAAAGATCAGAATATGATGATGATGATGTTTTCTGATCAGAAGATCAGAAGTTGCTTATGATTATGATGTTGCTGATGATGATGATGTTTTATGATCGAAAGATCAGAATGCAATGATGATGATGTCATATTATCAAAGTATGATGATGATGACGTACTGATCGAAAGATCAGAATATGATGATGAGTTGATGTTAGAGTATGATGATGTTCGATTGATGATGTTTTTGATCGAAAGATCAGAGGCTGATGATAATGATGATTCTGATTGAAAGATCAGAATGTGATGATGATGATATTTTGATGCTGATATTTTGATGATGATGATGTTGATGTTTTCATGATGATGTTTCTGATCGAAAGATCAAAGTATGATGATGATGTTGTTGTTGATTGAAAGGCCAAAGTGTTGAAGAAGATGTTGCTGATCAAAAGGTCAAAGTGTTGAAGACGTTGTTGCTAATCAAAAGGTCAAAGTGTTGAAGAAGATGTTGCTGATCGAAGACGTCAAAGTACTGATGATGCTGAAGACTAAAGATTGAAGATGAAGACTACATGATGTTGAAAAGCTTCCAATGATTTATAGATGTATCACCCTGCTGATGTTGATGATATCCTCTATCTCTCTCCTACTATTGTTGTTGTTGATGTTGTTGTAGAATACCCTTCTCGTTAATGGGGGGTGTTGAAATATTGTAACTTCGAAGAATATTGTATATGTATCTTTTGTGGTCCCCGATGATCCTACCAAGAGAACCACTTGTATTACTTTTTACCCCAATTCTTCTAATCGGAAGAACTAATAAGAGTCATGAGGTAGTCCCCTCTAATTGTAAAGGTGGGTCATTAGCACCCCAGTCTGGTTACTTGAGCCTACATGTGTAACTCGATCCTATGTGTCGAATGAGTTAGTTAAAGTGAACGAATGAATATAAATAGAGGTGCGGTGCTCCTCATTTGTGACACACTCTCACTTGTGTAGCGCATTAGTGGAGAAGAGAAGTAGTTGGAGAAGGAGGAGGATCAGGATTTGATCTCCTTGTTGGTTTTATCTTTTATCTTTTTGGGCATCTATATTGAGGAAGATTTTGCTTGGTTTTTCCCTTTAGGGTTTTCCCAAGATAAATATTTGTGTTCCTTTTGTATGGTTTTGCTTGTCTATCTTTCAATGATCCTGCTTATATGTTTTTTTTATGAAAAATGAAATGAAATACTGATGTCTTAGCTAAGCATATAAAAATTTAACATCATCATGAGCTACCTGATTCATTTTCTGGTGATATTAGTGACTGACATTACCATTTGCTTTCCATGTTAGGTAATGATCTCTAATTTTATAAAACGTAAAATTTCAAACTCAATAAAGTGAAACTCAATAGGAGGTCTCATCACGAGCCGACCTAATCATGATCACGAGTGCTGTCTACTATAACTTCATTTCTGATCATCAGGGTGATGGCTCTTGGTTAAAAGATCAAGAGACAAGAGGTCTCATCATGAGCTGGCTTGCTTATTCTAGGCAGTTCTCGTGAATGATACTATCACATCAGGTTATCATGCCTAGATAGTAGTCTTCGGTCAAAATAATTGTTTCGATTAAAAAAAAAAAAGAAAAATTATTATATTCATGGAACAGATTCTAGAAGTTTATCAGTGAAGTAGATTTCTATATCTTACACTAATGGTGCAGATTATCTTTACTATAAGTACTTTGTTTTCATTAGGATATTTTTAAGTTTATGTTTAACAAAACTTTTATTTACATAGATGGGATATTTCTGAATTATACTTGTGAATCTAAATCAGCTAATGGTTTTTACTTATACTAAGAATTTTTTATTGTTTTGAATAGATTTTAAGATTTTGTTTATACTATCATTTGAAAATTGTATGAGCAGAGATAACTGCTTCCCCTAGGTCATCGCCATTTGCTAGCAGGCAACAACCCTCTCAATTTTTGTTGCTTTGCTAAATAAAAATGATCAATTCACTTCTATTATTTATCACAAAAAATTATATAAGAGTGCCTTCAGAATCTTCGATTCTGAAGGTACTCTCAATTAAAGAAGAGTCAAGGGTTATACTGGAACTTTAGGGAATGCTTTCATAAATTTAATAAATTAGCAGCTGTTAATTTTGCAATTTTACAAATATAATCAATTTTTATTATTATCAATACATCTGATTATATGTTGATTCAAGATATTTAAATTAAAGTTTTCTAAATAGTTCTTTGAATTAAAAGGAAAATACATTTTGAACTTGTTACAATTCGGTTTTATTGATTTATTTTGGACACGGTATTCATTATTAGTTTTTTGTAATTTATATGACTAGGGTTGATGAATTAATTGAAATATTTTATTTTAACCCTAATAATATATTTTTACATAAAACTTTATCTTTTAATACTATGTCATTTTACAAATTGTGGAAAGTATATATATGTTTCTAAAAATAGCTAAAGTTCATTTTTATATATGTCATTTCGAATGTCCATTGTGTTATAATCATAGTAATTGATTTTTGATCTAGTGTTAGTCTTTAATGAATTTTCCATCCGATCATACTTTGCAATAGGTCATATGATGATTTGGATTTTATGAGTTCATTCAAAACTATATTTGAATCTATTACATGCATAAATATGGTTTTGAGTATTTAAATTATTATCCAAAGTTGATCTTGGTACTTGGTGGGAATTACGAAACTCTAGGAGACACCACTGCTTGTAATGACAACTTCACATCATCTAGTTCAATAGCACGATTTCCTTCCACGTATAATCCTTTCCTATTTAACGTTTGATAGTTGTGTGTATGGTATAATATACGAATGGTTGATTTGATAAAATCTGTTCATAAGGATTTTAATATGTAATAATTATCTTAGTCATATCTGTCCATATTAATATAATCCTATCTGGCAGTCATATAAAATTCATGAAAATAATTGATGTCGAATATCTTGTAATGATTTCAGATCACATCAATTTGTTTGATGAAATACCTGTGATAGTTTGATGGTGAAGTTCTCACGCGTAGAAACCAGTCTAGGCCCTACTCATTAGCTCCTATAGAATCACGTGGAGGTTCATAACATGTCTATGTATTCACGTATCCCTATTCCTTCAGTATTTACAATGCCTTTCAATCCTCTGTCACATAAAGATTTGATAGTTGAACAAATGGCTCCTTTACGTCGTTTTGATATTTTTGTTCCTGAAATGTCAGAATATGACCCTGAAGTTCTTGCCTGATTTGAGAAAATTGATTGGAAACACTTCTTTTGGGGTTTCAATGGACATAATGAGGAAATTACCAGATGGTTTGCATTGTCTTTTGATGGAAATGTTGCTGAGATAGGTGATTTATAGCTAGTCATAGATGAAGAGTTTATTTTGAAAGCTACAAAGTTGCCTCAGACTGGTGAACGCTGGTTCAAAGGGTCACAAATTGACAAGAAAAAGTTTAAGGAGTTCCTTCTTCCATTGTGAAAGGAAGATGCATACCTTAAGTTCAGTTTTCCTGTAAAATATTTTAGGAATCAATGTCGTGCTCCTTTTGAAGTCATTTCTAGGTACATCTCTTGTGATGGTTAGTATTCAAATGTCCAATTATATCATCTGAGAATTTTAATGGCTCTTAAGGGTTTGAAGTTAAATATGCCCTACTTTCTACTTCATAATTTTCATAAAATGGTTTTTACGGTTCAACATACCATTGGTAATCAAGACCATAGTATTTTCCATCACGGCCTAATCAAAATGTTAGTTCAATATCAGTTAGTTACAGTCGGAACAATATGTGATGAATTCTTAAAAGAAAACGGCTTCCGGTTAACCCAATTTTGGCCTACCTACTTACCTAAGAATCATGCAAAACGAAGAATACCTTGTGAAGGAGAAGTAAAAGAAGAGACCGATCATATAACTGATCATGAGGGGCTGGATAAGCTCTATCTAATAGTTGAAAATGAGAAATTTTATACTTCGAACCCTCCTGAAAAATCGAAGAGAGAAAATGAAGTGGGAGAGGGAAGTAAAATGTTTGTTCAGATGCACTCTGCTAAATCAACATGTGATTTGTATTCTAAGGTAATGGAGGAGAGAAAGAAGCATGAGGTAAAAGGGAAAAATCTGGTAGGTGAAAATAAAACTCTTGAATCGAGCATGAGAAAATCTAAGATGTTTAATCGAAGGCTTACTAGGAGTATGATTAGTCTTTCGGTTCCAAGAAACATAGAACATAGTAGTGAACAGATTTTTGTTGAATATAATAGTGATAACAAGGATGAATCTCCTCCTTGTGAAACCCCAATCAATGACTTTGAACAGGAACAGAGTAATAGTCACAACGATGTGGTTGTATCTCCTAAGAGACTCGTGAAAGATAATTCACCATTACCAGCATCGTCTGAACATGAAGCTCAATTTGATTCACCATTAAATGATGAAGATTCTCTAGCAGATACTTTAAAAGCAGCGAAGCAGTTGATCAAGCTTTGGAAACAACATAAGGTTGATCGGTTAAAAGACAATGAAGAAGCTCATGACAGGTTGAAAACAGAGTTACAACAACAAAAAAATGAATTGCTTATGTGGGTAGACCGATGGAAGCAAATGAAAGCCAAGATGGACAAATACAAAGCAGAAAAGAAATTGTTAGCTGCAACTAATGAGAAATTACTGGTAGATGAAAAAATCCTTGAAGAAAAGATCTTGAAACTTAGGGCCAAGCTGTCAGAAGCCAAGAAAGCTATCAAGTTACAAATAGCAACAAATTAGTCTATAGTTAGTTATTATGATTTCAGTTTTGACAGGTAATACGATGTTCTAATTAGCACACCTACAAAATTGTAGATTTTACACGTATGCTTACAATTAGTATTATTTTATTTTTATTTCCTGTTATCATGATTTTAAGCAGAAATTAATATTTGTTACATGTGTACATATTGTTGGTATGCTGTAAAGAATTAAGACTATTTTTGCTCATCGTTGGCATTCGTCGGTGCTTCTGGAAGAATGGGATATTAAAGACAGCCACGTCATAGGTCAATTCATCTGAGTAGAAGATAATACATACTAGTCATTTAATTGACAATTTTGTTTCATAGGATAAAACCTATCTACCAAGTGCCTTCTTTGAAGAAATCTGATGCAAAAGAATAGGTATAGAATTTTTGTCTTCATTATGTAATGGTTGTTAGAAACTGAAGGGATATTTTTACGTGTTTGTTATATAGAAACTGGAAGGAGTTACTAGTCTTATTATATAAGCTAGTAAGCTCTGAGTAAACATGGTCGATGGAGTATTGAAGGAAAAGACTTATTAGAAATATAATTACAATGTCTATTTTTAATTTCTTTACTGAAGTTTTACCTTCATGGAGGATTGTGACTAGAGTTCTCAAACTGGTATCACTGCTTGTTACTCTTTTGAAAACTTCATATATATATATATATATATATATATATATATATAGTTTTCTCATCCTATATTTTTATGCAATTGTACTGTGATATGATTGTATTTATTATCTGAAATTATACTCTGTTTGCATAGTATTGAGTTTGGTTAATCGATATTTGTATTAATAATTGAAATTTGGTAATAAAAACCTTTCAAATTTATTTTTTATTTCATTTGTATTTTCTACAATGTTTTCATGAATAAATATCATCTTGTTATTCAAATATTCAGTATGGAATATTAGTTATTAATTAATAGGGCATCACAGAATAAATTAAAAGTAGTTACCTATTTTAATTTTCTGTTGTTGTGCATATTCAATAAAGTGATTTTATGATAATGATTTAAATATTTTCATTTGAATTGTTATTGCCTATCTCTTTGTTTATTTGAATCATTAATTGATAATTAATTTAGTTTTCCAAGTTGCTCTCAACTGAGATAGGATAGCTAGTTAGTTTTAAGTCTTAGCTTAGTTTATTTTAATATTTTAGTTATCTTAACAGTTGTTAAATAAAATTAGACTAGTTTGATAAAATTTAAAATAGTCTTTTAGTTAAAATATTTAAAACAAAAGCCTTAAACTAGAGACTTTCCTAAAGAAAGAATTTTAGGAAACTTAGACTTAGGAAACTAACTCTAGGGTTTATTTTAAGTAGTAATAGAATTAGGATAAATTTTACTGAATTTTTAAGTTCTCCTTAAGAGAATAAATTCAGTTGGTAGCAGGACCATAACCTGTGAGATTTTTCCATTTCAAACACACTGGAAGCTACTTTAAACAACTTGTGTGGGTTTAATCTCCTTAAGTTGGCCAAGTCAGAAAATCCGTCCAACACGCCCCTACTAGTACCTTCCAAGTTGACAGGAGCTCCCCATCCTGACAAACCAGATATGAAATAGATGTCTTCAAGTATAATCTCTAGAATCTCACCTTGTAAGTCAAATGCACCCAGATCATGATCCTAATAGTTGATCAAGAACTCCAGTAAGAGGACATTGAATGACATAGGTGAGGTGCAAAAGAATATAAGAAACCCACTTTGCCTCAATGCATGCACCGTGGGGGCACTACGAAGAGCATATTGGTACATGTATTCATGCTCCCTCTCCCTCCACTCCAAGACCATGTTTTAGCCTGTCAACAAGGCCATTTTAAAACATTAAATTCATTTAAAAATTTTTGATTTTGGCCCTAGATATCTTTTTTCTATGTCGCACAGTATACGCGACTTTCCTTTGGACATGTCATGTATCATACGCGAGTTTCTTTCGAGAAAGCCACATATAAAACATTTGTACGTGACTGTCTATGTTGCATACCCACATATACAATGCAACTATCTTTAAACTAGCTGAAAACATCAAATTTTTCATAAAATTAAAAATTTTCTTGGATGAAAAGAAATAGCATGGAGAGTTGATTTACCTGGCACTTGCGGATTTGAAAATCGCCTAGCGGTTTCACCACAGTGAGAAATTGAAGGCAGAGGTAAAAATTGTCTATCTTGGGTAAAAATGTCAAATGGTGAATTTGATTTCTATTTTTGCATGATTTATAGAAATTATTTTAAAAAGTGGGTTTTTTAACCTATAGTTTGTAATTTTTATTAAAATCAAACTAATTCCATGTCATGTTCACCTAATGAAACAAGTACAAGGTTATTCAAAGTCGTTTTCCACTTATAGAGGGTAGTATTTTGATCATTTATATGAATTTTTGCATTTATACTTAATCCACTTTACCCCTAGGATTACTACTTTGACCACAAAATATGGTATTTTAACCATTAGTACCTTGTCTATATCATTGTTCTTCTATGGATAGCTCTTTCCTAACATGAGTACCCTAGCTTAGGACACATTTATTGTCTTTTGGTACTAATTCTGCATTTGTCGTAGGTTCAGGAGAGCCTTCTTTGTTATTTTTCATGCCAAATTAAGCCTCATTTTGGTCTCTTTTTACATGCTATCCCATTTTTAAGGCTCCCCACCCTTATGGATTTTTTTTAGGCCCAGTTCTAACTCCTTAAAATAGACTTGACTACTGAGTAAACTTGTTCATTCAGACTCGTTAATAATATGTGAATGGGCATCCACATTGGTGGTAGGTTATCTCTTTCTCGGACCTTATGGAATAATATGAGAAAGGATCACAATCTTTTCTATGGAATTCAGAAGAGTATTCTCAGGCATAGGTTTATCCATTTTCTCTTTGGGTTACATTCGGTGGCAGCATTTCCTCCTTAAGCATAGCACTCCTTGAACTTTTCGATACTCATGTCTCAGTGCACACTTTCTGTCTAGCTATCACTTTGATTTTCTTCCTCCTCCACTTGTCCTTTATGCCTGGGGAATCAGATCATGTCTCCCACATGATAGATAATTCTAGTTGTTCTATCTACAAACTTAAAAGATTTCTTAGGTCATCTTTGTGTTCTGCTCACTATTCAAGGATTTATCCCTATTTCTGCTTCTTATCCTGATTCCATCATTATCCTATCTGATATCACTTGTGTTTAACTTCCTTTATATAGTTACTAGTCACTCTTGTGATCCATTGCAGGATCTATTGCCTTCCTCATCACAATATGGTTTCTCATCAGTATTTCTTGAAGACAAAGACCTAGAGTTTTGACGATGGTACCCTAGGATTCACTTTCAACATTGGTGAATTCCTTTGCTTCAATTGTCAATTGTCACCTATTGATTGGAAATCTGTTGAATCTTTTCCATGTTCAACTTCGACACATCTATTCACATGGACTAGACTGTACTGGTTCCTTTGAATTTTCATGAAGACCTTAGGTTCTCATCTAAAACCTGAGTTACACAAGAGTGTGCTTTGTTCACTTACACAACTTCCATATTTTTGAAGACTCATAATGATTTTATATTGTGGCCTTGATCCACCTTTGTAATATACATGGTCTTGCACCCGTATCAGATGATGTACTCAAATATTGTAAAGGACCTAGTTTTGCAGTATATTGAACATGGCATCCTCATATATGATTTTGTATATGACATTTGATATGTATTCGTTTCAGGTACTTCCTCTGCTTCCTTGGACTTCTGATTTCTCCAAGATAATTATTATAATGTATTTCAACCATCATTTCCATCTGACCTCACACATTAGGGGGCATCTTTTATAATGCTTTGCAAAATTAAAAATTTTCTTGGATGAAAATAAAGAGCATGGAGAGTTGATTTAGTAGGGACATGCGGATTTGAAAATCGTCTAGCGGTTTGACCTCAGTGATAAATTGAAGGCAGAGGTGAAACTTGTCTATCTTGGGTAAAAATGTCAAATGGTGAATTTGATTTCTATTTTTGCACGATTTATAGAAATTATTTTAAAAAGTGGGTTTTGTAACCTATAGTTTGTAATTTTTATTAAAATTAAACTATTTCCATGTCATGTTTACCTAATGAAACAAGTACAAGGTTATTCAAAGTCATTTTCCACTCATATAGGGTGGAATTTTTATCATTTATATGCATTTTTGCATTTATACTTAATCCTCTTTACCCCTAGGATTACTACTTTGACCATGGACTATGGTATTTTAACCATTAGTACCTTGTCTATAGCATTGTTCTTCCATGGATAGGGCTTTCCTAACATGAGTACCCTAGATTAGGACACATTTCTTATCTTTTGGTAGTAATTCCGCATTTGTTGTAGGTTCGAGAGAGCCTTCTTAGTTATTTTTCACACCAAATTAAGCCTCATTTTGGTCTCTTTTTACAAGCTATCCCCTTTTTAAGCCTCCCCACCCTTATGGATTTTCTTTAGGCCTAGTTCTAACTCCTTAAAATAGACTTGAATGCTGAGTAAAATTGTTCATTCAAGCTCATTAAGAATATGTGAATGGGCATCCACATTGGTGGTAGGTTATCTCTTTCTCAGACCTTATTGAATAATATGAGAAATGATCATTCTCTTTTCTATGGAATTGAGAAGAGTATTCTCAGGAATAGGTTTATCATTTTTCCAGACCTGAGGGACTAAACTTAAGGAAAAGGACCACCTAGTATGAGCTTAGTTTTCTCTTTTTCGTGCTCTATACCTAAACATGAAAAATATTTCGAGTGTACTTTATGTCTTTGTCATGCTCGTTAAACAACAAGAACAAAACATCGAGTTTACTATTGTAAGCCCCATTTCTCATACTCAAATGGATCTTTCTGAGTGATACTGCTTTCCTTGACACTCGTAAAACTCAAGCTATAAACTAGTCTTGAAGGAGCATTAGGTAGTGGAAATTTAACCTTTTTTGGCCCTCCCTGACCAAGTACGAAAAAGGTTCACCTTTTCTTCTTCAAAAGTTAAGAGAGTTCTTCTGAGATATGTTTTATACTTTTTTGGTTTCACGAGACTAAATTGGATGAAAAAGCACCCCCTTGGAGTCTTCTTTGGAGTTTTTAGACTCTCTAAACATGAAAACACCAAGCGAGCATGTACTACTTCGGGCTCGTAAAATCCACGAATAAGTGACATTATCAAGCATTATTCCTTCTTCTCTTCAAGTTTGTCAAAAATGAAGAGAGACCTCAGTTGACATTCCTATACACATTAAAATTTAACAAGAAATATACGAAAGAAGTTTTCTCTTTGGGTTACAGTCGGTGGCAGCATGTCCTCCTTAAACATAGCACTCCTTGAACTTTTCGATACTCATGTATTAGTGCACACTTTCTGTCTAGCTATCACTTTGAGTTTATTACTCCTCCACTTGTCATTTATGCCTTGGGAATCTGATCATGTCTCCCACATGATAGATAATTCTACTTGTTCTATCCGCAAATTTAAAAGCTCCCTTGCGTCATCCTTGTGTTGTGCTCACTATTCAAGGATTTATCCCTGTTTCTGTTTCTTATCCTAATTCCATCATTATCATTTCTGATATCACTTGTGTTTAACTTCCTTTATATAGTTCCTAGTCACTCTTGTGATCCGTTGGAGGATCTATTGCCTTCCTCATCACAGTATGGTTTCTCATCAGTATTTCTTGAAGACAAAGACCTAGAGTTTTAACGATGGTACCCTAGGATTCACTTTCATCATTGGTGAATTCCTTTGCTTCAGCTGTCAATTGTCACCTATTGATTGGCAATCTATTGAATCTTTCCCATGTTCAACTTCAACACATCTATTCACATGGACTAGATTGTACCGGTTCCTTTGAATTTTGATGAAGACCTTAGGTTCACATATATAACCTAAGTTATGCAAGATTGTGTTGTGTTCACTTACACAGCTTCCATATTTTTGAATACTCATAATGATTGTATATTGTGGCCTTAGTCCACCTTTGTAATATACATGGTCTTGCACTCGTATCATATAATGTACTCAAATTTTGTAAAGGACCTAGTTTTCCATTATATTGAACATGGTATCCTCAGTTATGATTTTGTATATGACATTTGATATGTATTTATTTCAGGTACTTCCTCTGCTTCCTTGCACTTCTGAGTTCTCCAAGATAATGATTATAATGTATTTTAGCCATCGTTTCTCTTTGACCTCACACATCAGGGGGCATATTTTATCATCCAAAATGGCACTTCTCCGTTTGAGTACCGACATTCCTCATAATGGTACAGAAAAGGATAATTTGGATTGAAGTCACCAAAACACTATAGATGCGCATGCCATTTGAAGCATTATCCTAAAACTAGCCTTTTATATTTTTATTATGAGTTTTGGGTTTCATACGTGACTATATGCATTGCAACTCATGTATCATATGCAATTATTTGCATTGCAACCTGTGTATACTTAACTTTTATCCCTTCATGAGTGGGCTTTAGTGATCAAATTTGAAAGGTGGGTCTTAATTTCATTTGGAAGGGAATTTATTCTAGAGTCCTTCAAAGGGGTAAAGGGAAATATAAATAATTGTACTTAAATTGACAAGTATAAATTAACTAAACCCTTTCACCAAAAAAATACAAAAAATAAATATTGTTCTTTCAAATTTATATAATTTTTATCAAATTAGCACCCCTTAATATTTACATCAAAAAAGGATATATTTTTAATAAAACTTGTTTTGAGAAATATAAGTTGTCATATATGCATTGCAACTCATGTATCATATGCAAGTATTTGCATTGCAACCCGTGTATACTTAAGCTTAAGATATTGCAACTCGCGTATCATGCGCGAGTATTTGCATTGCAGCCCACGTACACAAACTTATGTTCTATCAATTGACCACATGGCTCTCCCAATTTTTCTTTCCAATATTCTTGATTCACTTAATAAATAATGTTTTTACAACATTTATTAGTTATTACAAACAAAACTTTAAAAAAGTCATTTTCAATGTTATAGGGGATATTACAATTCCTCCCCACTAAATTCTTTTCACCATCCTCGATGACTATTCAATATCAATTAAAATATGAAATAAATATGGATAAATTTGTTTCATAACATCATCTCTTTCCCAATTGGCTTCTTGTTCTCTTATTGAACTTTAAATTGCACCGCAACTCATTTCTGAAGCATAAATTCCCTCCTATCGAGGATGCACATTGGTTTGATGTGAATGTCCTCGTACCATTCCACCTATACATTATTCTAATAAATAATATGATATTTATCGACAATATAGTTTTTTAGTAATGAGACATGAAAAAAATCATGCATTTTTATGTGTGGAGGTAAATCGAGTCGATAATATACACATCCCACTCTAGTCTATAATTCAAAGGGTCCCACATATATGGGTGCAATTTTAGCACATAATCATGTTCTTAATGTAATTTTCATTAGTTTTATCCTTAAGAACACATGTTCTCCCACACTATATTCTTTAGTTGTTCTTTTTTGTCAATGTAACTCTTTTGTCTATCCTGTGCAACCTTCAAATTATGTTTAATTTGTCTTACCATTGTTTCCATCTATGCTAACATATTTGGTCCCAAAACCATCCTATCTTCAATATTACCCCAACTGAAAGGTACTTTACATTGTCTAACATACAAAACTTCAAAAGGGCTCATTTTGAGTGAAGCTTGATCATTGTTATTGTATGCAAATTCCATTAAATGACTCTAATATTCCCACTTACCAAGTTGATTCATTACATACACCATGAGAATATCCTCTAGTACTTTATTTACCTATATATTTTTCCCATCCGTTTGAGGATGGTATGATGTACTATAATTCAATTTTGTATCCATGCCCTTAAACAACGACGTCTATAATTTCAGAGGTAAAATTTGCATCGCGATCAATGATTACGTTATTTGGTATTCCTTGAAGTCTGAAAATTTCCTCCATAAATATATCAGCAATATTTATGGATTTATAAGTATATTTTACAGGTATAAAATGTGTTTCTTTGATTAATTTATCTACTACGACCATAATAAAATCATGGTGTTTTCTTGTTTTAGGTAGTCTCGTTATAAAATACATGGTTATAGTTTCCCATTTCCATTATGGAACATGTATAGGTTGCATTTATATGGTTGGATGTTGATGTACAACCTTAACCTATTGCTAATTTTTTCATATTTGGCTAATAAAAGTCTTTCTTTAAAGTTCATATGAATTTCCGATATTTGGGATGTCTACCACATAGATTATCATGGAGTTCTCTGGATATTATTTGTTTTATAGTAAGTTTATTAAGTACATAAATGTGATTTTTATAATGTAGATATAATTTCACATCTATATGATATGCACTATCAATGGTGTTTTTATATCCGTTAAAGTATTTTTCCTTCAACTTATTATATTCAGAATCATTACTAGATACTCTTTTCAACAGGTTTTTAAATTCTCACTCACACAGGATAATTTCTAATGTGTGAAATTCATGTTGTTTTTGACTAAGAGCATTTGTTATGATGTTTTCTTTCTTTTTAATATTTATAATTTCAAAATCATATTCACTCAGAAATGCAATCCATCTAGATCTACGTGCATTTAATTTTTTCCAATCAAATCGATATTTTAACCCAATATTATCTGTCAATATCAAGAATTTATTCCCCATTAAATAGTGCTGGCAAATTTCAAGAGCATGGATGGTGGATTCCAATTCCATATCATGTACTGCATAGTTATTCTCACGCTTCTTCAATTTCCTATATTCGTAACAAATTGAGTGTCCAAATTGAGTCAGAAACCCTCCTAGACCATCTTTACTTGCATCAGTCCATACTACAAATTATTTACTAGGATCAACAATTATTAATATGTGTGTGGTTGTCAATAAGTGTTTCAATTTATCGAAACTATATTGACGTTCTTGACTCCACATGAATTTAACACTTTTCTTTTGGAGGTTGGTTATAGGGTGAGTTATTCTTAAATTTTTTCTTTAAAGCTACGATAATATCCTATAAGCCCCATGAATGATTTGATGTCATGTAAATACTTAGGTATTGCCCATTCTAAATTAGCCTTTATTCTAGCAGGATCGAATTCTACCCCTTTTTCTCAAATAACATGTCCCAAATATTGTACTTCTTTTTTGGAAAAAACCACACTTACTTAGTTTCACATATAGATAACATTCTCTCAAAATTTGCAAAACTTTTCGTAAATGTTCCTCATGTTCTTCCTCATTCTTTGAATATATTAAAATATCATCAATGAATACCAACAAAAATTTATCCAAAACATTTGTTAGCACATTGTTCACCATATTCATAAATGTTGCAGGGGCATTAGTCATCCCAGAAGGAATCACCACAAATTCATAATGTCCATATCTTGTTCGAAAAGAAGTTTTTGTAAAGTACCCCATATACCTCAATGTAGTATAGGAGGAAAATGTGGTCATTTCTTTTTTTTTCTCTCATTATTCAATCAACATTCATCGCAGCCAGTTATCTTGGATACAAGGAGAATTTATTAAAATATTTCAACACAATATCCCACCGTGTCAATGTAATGGGCAAAATAATAACCAAATTCCTTAACATAACCTTCTAGCGATCAAAACAAGAATGTAACTGCTCTGAGACAAAAAGAAAGTGATTCTTCCCTAAGACACCTTATGCTTTTGATACCGATACCTAAACCATTGCTACCTTCATAAATATCATTAGAATCTTGCATTGAAGATATATCTACATCATTGTTGAAATACACACCTTTTGTATACATCCATAAACTAAGAAAAGTCCTTTATGTAGTTTCTTTATAACCGTGTGTAGGATTAGCCTTTCTTTGGAAATTTTAACTTGAAAAACTATGACATGGTATTCTTACCAATTCTTATAATGAGATTCATGACCTAAATCCGTACATGCAATAATTTCCAGTTTAAAATACTTATGTCCAGCCTTAAAATATCAATTCATAAGGTACCCATTGTAAAACACTATTCAAAGTAAATAGCTGAATACTCTTAAACTAAACTATAGCATAGCTTATGAAATATCTAATCCATAAACTTTTATTTTGTTGGTGTTAGCATCTTAATTATAATTATTGAATGTTCTCAACATTCCAGTATTCTTCTCATCCTTGCAAGCAGTGCTTCTAACAATTGCCAAAGTGCAGACTAAGATCATTATGATTCCAACCCACTATTCTTGATAATGTTTTTTAAATATTTAAACCATTTTAAATATACAGCATAATGCAAGAAGAAAATAACATTAAGCACAATCACAAAAGACACCAATGTACGTGGTTCGCCGCAAACTCGGGGTTACGTCCACCAATTTCTCACATCATGTAAGATATTTCCCAAAAGGGGTGGTTACAATCAGCAACAACTCTGTTGTCGAGGAAATATTCGCTCCCTTTCTTAGTCAAACAACCATGTGGAGGTATGTGTCTGACTCCCCAAAAATTCTTCTTAACCTAAATATAGAAATATATCTTCCAATAAACCTTGTCTCTTGTTTATTTAGAAGAAAAATATCCTTAATATCTATAATCTCATAAGGGTCATTTTTCAGTTGTTAGGGTTAGTAAAATTTCCTGAAGGAAACAATGAAATTACACCCAATTCCCTTTTCATGCCTACAGTTGTAGACGTTCTCTATTACCGTGTCAGTATGTAATTCATATAGGTATTTATATAATTATGCCTATAATTCACTCCATATATTAATCCAATATATGTTGAGTATAACATCGGTCTCTATGTATGCTGTTCCAGATAGCGGGGGAGTTTTACCATTTAGTATATTAAACGGTATATGCTAATGATGATATATCTCCTTTCCATCCTCTATGTGGCCACGACCTATGGTCCCTTTTTTTGTTTTTAAACCATTTAACTCTGTTATGTCACGTAAACAAAATGATTGCAACTCCCTTTAACCGGGGTCAGTAGTGATAGGGTTTAGTGAGTAGGGTATCCTAGTTGTGGTAATTATCCATGCAATAGGAATTCCCTCCAGGGAGAGTCCTTATTTCCAAAACCACCCTAATTCAAGATGATATGCATGGCTGCGTTGTCGAATTATGGCCGTAGTGGGCTTAGTTTCCTATTGTTAAGCTGCATCAAGGTTTCAGGTCTCATGAGTTTATCTTCTTACGTAACTAACTCATATCAAGATCTCGGTCTTGTTCTGGTGGGGTCTTGGCCTTGAGCTCCTCACCAGAACAATTACAGTAAGAATTTTTTTTTTCATATATTTACAAAGCATACAGGGTACAACAAGCGGGACATTACAGTTTTATTGATATCTTCTTCTTTAACGCGTACTTGATGGAATCCTGACCTAAGATTAAAATTTCTAGAATATTTTGGCTCCACCAATCTAGTCAAATAGATCATCAATTCTCGATAATTGGTATTTATATTTAACTATCATTTTGTTTAATTTTCTATAATCTATGCACATTATCAAAATGTCGTCTTTATTTTGAACAAACAAAATTGGTTCTCCCCACAGTGACACAATTAGTTGAATATACTTTTTGTTATGTAACTCCTATAATTGCATTTGTAATTCTGTTAATTTTAGAATACTCATGCAATAAGGAGCTCATGATATAGGTTCCCATCCAGGAATTAAATCTATAGTAAACTCTAAATCCATTTTAGGAGGAAATCTTGGTATCTCATAAGGAAATACATCATGAAATTCCTTAAGAATAGGGAATTTGTCTAATGTTTCTTTTTATTGTTTAGTTTCAACCTCCAGAAGTTTAATGGCATAAAGTTGGCATCCCTTCCTAATACACTTCTTGAGTTGTGCCACTAAAATTTGTGATGTATTTATTGCTCTATAAGTTTCCTTTATGGTATGGTACCTACCTTCATCATCAATACAATCAAAAGTTTTATGCAGACAGTTAATAATTGTTTTATGAGATTCTAACCAATCCATACCGATTAAATTTTCACATGATTATAAAGGAAGTATATTTAAGTTTATAGATGTCTGCATTTCATTAAAACTCACCCTACAACATTTTACTATCTTAGTAACACTCTTCTTTACCCTTGTTTCTAGCTATACCAACCATGAATTTTTTGTTTTTCCTTAGAAAGGTTGCATTTTTCAACTACTCTTAGTGCAATGTAACTTAAATTAGCTCCTGAATCAATAAGAATGGAAACAAGTGTATTCAAAATTGTACCTTCTACTTACAACATAGTAGACTAGTGATGTGCCTCACGGTATTCTAGAGAAACATTAATTCTGGTTATATTTTTGGTTATGTCGTTGACTGTATAAGGTTCTTGCAACCTATTCAAAGGAGTCATTTTCCTGCTAGGATTAGGAGGACAATTTATGTACATATTCAATTTCCTCTACTACTAAATTTTCTTGCAGCTTTAATTCTATTATTTATGTTTTAAATAGACCTATTATAATTGTTATCTGAATAACTCCCAGTTCCTTTCCTAAGAGGAGAAGTTTTAAATACCTTCCTATGTAAATTGCGTGCATGTATCCTTCCCACTACACAAGTTTGATTGGTAAACGACTTAAGATGCAAGAGAACCGACCCTTTACTATCAACGCTTTGTTGACATTACATTTTATACTCCACTAAGCTACGTGGAGGTTTCTGTTATATCAACATACTTCATTCACATTACATTATATACTCTACTCAGCTACGTGGAGGATTCTATTGGCTTATTGTATGTCACCCCAACCGGATACCATTTTCCTTTCTCATGGGAATTGTCGCTCGGTCCTTTCTCCTACAGTAGGGTTTTATGTTTTCATTTATCAATATAGAGACAATTTATAGTGCATTCGAGGTATGTTACGAGTAGAGTCACAGTTTACTCTTTCACCTGTGAGGCTCCTCTGCACCATGAGTATAGGTTTAGCAGGAAAGAAACATTTCTTGGTTGGTATCATGTTATACATTCAATCCTCACAGGTATGGTATGTGGAAGTGTTCACTTTCCATGTTAGTTGGATTTTGTGGAGTGTGAGAGTTAGGAGTGAAATTGGTTTGTTGTGTTATTCGAAGAATGGGATTAGAATGTAATATCCCAAATTTCGACGTAACACTAATGGGAATAAGTCCCATTGCATATGATTATACTTTGATGTTTATAATTTGCATATTGGGCATAAGACCCCACTGCACATGAGTATGATGATTTGTTAGATACATTGGGCGTAAGGCAATGCATATATTTTATTCAGCATGTATGTGATTGTATGTGTTGGGCGTGGACCTTGAAGCACATGATTGATGATATTTTTTGTTGAGTCTCAGCTATGGATCACAGGAGTTATGAAACGTTTGTGTTAAGCATAAGCTCTGAAGCACATGAAAGATAAGAGTTGGAAGTGTTGGGCATCAAACCTGAAGAATTGAAATTGATGTTGAGCATAAGCTCTAGAACATTGAATCATTGGCCATTGTATCCCTAGGTGTATTATACAAGTACATCCTAGCGTTAGTGTTGAGTGAGAGGCTCTCGAGTTGCACTAAATGTAACTCCCAGTTTTTAGCATTGAGTGTGGGATTTGAATAATCCTAGGAGTTAGTGAAAATTAATTATGTTTAGTGAAAACGACTCTGATAAAACACCGACCTCATCTTACTTATTTTTAAGCTGATTAAATGAAATTTTGAATTTTCGTTTCTCATCAAGCACTGAAGAACTACCATGATATATGAGGTAATCCAACATGCAAGGAGGTTTAGAGTTGCCTAACTTAGTTGACCAACCCTACATGAAGGTCTTAATAAAATAAATGATTATAAGCTAATGAAAGTACGATGTGATTGGGATCATGCTATATGATAACTAAAGTAAGTGTTAACAATGATATATGTATATATATAGTTTATATATGTTATGAATAAAAGAGTAAACATATGTATTAATTATAAAGAAATAATAGTAACTATTATTATTATTTACTAAATAAATATTTAATACTTAAAGAGTCAAAATAAGAACTACTTTAAGAGTTCCTAAGTTAAATTAAATAAATATTAATTTCACATAAATCAAGTAAAAGACTATTTCAAGAAAATAAATGATTCTTCATCTAATTGAAATTTAATTGCATTTTCCCAAAAGATGGTCTATAAAGACCCAAGCCAAAGAAAGGCTGGGTATTCTCTATTCTATTCTAGGTGAGCATAATTTTTTCTAATAATTTTGGAGAGCATTCCAAAAGCAAAAACAATCTCATTCAAAATGTGAATTCCAGATAAGAGAAGCCTTACCTTTAGGAGCTCTAAACTAATTGCATGTTGGAACCATCTTGGGGGGATCCAGATTGAAAGAAGGAACGGTTCTAGGTCATGGTTGGGTGGAACGTGGTAGTTCCCAAGTTATTGAGTTGACATATCTGAGGTCGGAATTGTCTATGTTCTTATTATTTCACTGTTCTTGAGTGTGCAACGTTCTATCCATTGATAAACTACAAAATGCAGGTGTGAGGTTTTTCTACCTTCTCTAAAGTTCTTACAGAGTTTACTAAGTAGGGTTTATAATATTGAATGAAAATATGTACATTAAGTGCACGTTTCGGCTAGGTTTTCATTTTTTTGTAGAATCTTTGTGTGAACCATCTCTACATAGCCTCAAGGGACATATTTTATGTTATAGGTTGATTTATTTGCTTAAAGATTAAACTCAGCCATTATTTCCTAGATAGGAATTTATAGTTTCAATTCTTTTAGTATTGATTTAAATTGTCGAACAAGTATATCTTAGATTTAAACCCTAGTTATTAATATAACAAGCTACTCAATTCTCCTCTTGAACATTAATGTAAAACTAAACCATAGACTTCATTAAAATAAACCCTTTATAAATTATAAACATACAGACGAGAGATCTAATATCTAAGTTCTTTAATTTAAACCATGTTCAAAACATTTGAAAAAAACTATTAACTACAAGTTGAAATAAACAAACTAACTAGAGATCAAATTTCTTAAACCATTAAATTCAACCCTCAAACATAAATCCAAAAGGCTCGAAGATTTCATGTTTCCATTGAAAATGTTGTTGTTTCCACATTATAAATAACCATAAACATCATATCATAACACCAACCAAACATTTAAATAAACACTATAATCCATGCTGCGAAAACAATATAACATTTCTAAGTATTGTTAACCGAGGCTAGCCATCGAATCCTGTCCAGGATTGGCTGCAGGATTTTACATTTTCATTTCATAAATTATACATCAATTCTTTAAAACCATCCCAACCATCGAATCCCGTGAAGGATTGGTTATAGGTCGTTACCTCATTACATACAAATCAATCATTAACATCGAATTAAAATAAACCCATTCTTCATTTAAAAATAGCAAGACAGAGTCATTCCTTGTGCAACGTGCTAGTGGAATCTATTAACTAAACCATGAAATCACATTATCAAAGAAAAAATCATGTTCTTATAACTATGTGATTATATAATCAATTGCATCAAGGATCGAATCTTGTGAGATGCCCAAACAAAATTATCAAACCACAAGTGAAACCAATTAACAACCCAGGAATCGACTCGTGTAGGATCTAACAAACCAAACAAAACACAATGAGTCATACATTAAGGGTTTCACCTCTCAGGATTCCAAAAAAGGTTTAATAATAATCAAATTTGTAAAAAACCACGACAAGAGCTACGCTCTTTTTGTTATAAACCAAATACACCAGTCCCAGTCTAAAAACATAAAATACATTTGATTATGTATCCATGCTAAGAGCAGAGACAAGATTCATGCTTATGACCGTAGGGTAAAACCTAACTGCATCAAATAATAAACTCATGCATCCGCTTTTTTACCACACAGTACCACCATAAAAATACATTGCATAAAACTAAACAGTCGAATCATCCATGGTGCCATTGCAAGAAATGGCACTAGAAATATAAAGAACCACATCATAAGAATAAAACATAGAGCTTCCCTTAATTTAAATAAAACCCATTATAGATCGTTACAAAAATGATGAATTTATAGACAGATATGAGCCAAGATTCAGAAAGTCAAACTCTTATCCCCAAAAGTTTACATATGGAAAAGTAGAAATACTACATAGTCGCATCCTTAATTACTGTACAACTATACAAAACCCCAACCAACGAAACAACTAAATGATACATTTCCCCACCCAAATCTCGAAACCCCTGCTAAAAACACACAGTACTGTAAGGGCCGTACCAATCTCGACGCTTACCTAAAGAATGGTTGCACAGACAACCTATGGCATCACTCTGAAGCCACACATAGAACAACGCTCTATCACCTGCACCAACAAACATGAATTCCATTAGGAGTATGCATTCAAAAATAAAAATCAAACCAATATTACAATGTGTAGACCAACACTATCACTTACTTGACGAGAGAGAGGAAGATCTTGTTGGTTTCGTAGCATTGGAGGCATAGCTCGTACTAGAGATAATAAGACCACAAACCCTATACAACTCTTGACGCACTATTCCTGCACTTCCCAAGGAGCATTAATTTTGCCACCCTGTCCACCACTGTCAACTAAAACAAAACCCACATCACTATAGTGTTGGTTCATGACATTTGCACCATAGTTCACCACCCACCATTGTATAAGTCTTAAACCCTCCAAATTCATTCTATGCCATAGTTTCTATGGAATATTCTTATCCCATAAACATGAAACCTTTACCATATAGTCCAAGCTTATACTACAATAATTTAAGGTTTCAAACCTTAGCATATAATGTATATAATGAAGTTATAACCATGCATAAATATAATCTCATAAACCTTATTACCATAGCACTTGGGTATAGTTTAGGCCTAGGACTGTAGTCCTCTTTTCGCATAGCTAAACACAAAAAGAATGTAGTGTAGATATAGTATGTTGTAGACGGAGGATGTTTTTATTTCCACAATTATAGACATAGTTCACTGACGAATTAACCTGCACAAGAGACTAGGATCTTGCATTAGTTCATTAAGAACTAAGTAATCCCCTTAGAAATAGGAATCCTTGCCTTTCCAAGTGGCCCATCAAGGTATAAAATATGCCACTCCACCCCTTGACATACAGAGGTATGTCAGCCTCTTATTAAATAAACCATAAATGAATTTAAAGACTTGTAAAATAAAAGTAAAATGTAACATTAACATATGTGTTGATAAATGTTTGTGACTAATACACAGGAAAAGTAAACGTACAAACATGTCAAAGAAATAAAACAACATCAAGTAAAATATCATCATCAGACAGGAAAACACATAGAACGAAACAACTTACAAGACTTAGGTTCAGTATAAAACCAAGTTTTATTATGCAGAAGTTTTAAACGTTGTCCTTGAATTTAGTATGTTATTAGCCCAAATTTTTTTTTAATTTATTTATGAATTTTAGGGAAATTACATATACCCTCAAACCCACTAAAGAGTCTATCGACGCGTCTCTGTGGCACTGACTGTAACCAAAAGGATTTGCAGCTAAATTATACCTCAAGATTTCATCTTCTGTTTTTCTTTGTATTAACTATTTCAAGATATATTTGTCCATTCTAATAACTGTTACCCTATATATTGTAGGTAAGTTTAACATCAATTGCATGATTATGAGATTGTTTCCTTAAATATGGCTTGGACGTCAAATATTGAAGAGACACATCTCTTCATAAAATATATTTAATAGAATTAATTACTATTACTACTACTTATCTATTATTTGCTATTTTATTGTTGTAACATTGTCTCCCCCTTAGGAAAGCTTTGTCCTCAAAGCTCATATTATTGGTATCGTCTTTTCGTTCTTGTTTTGTGTTGAAACAATGTCATTACTTCCTTTATGTATTTTGTTTTAGGACTTGTATTAGGTATGTGCTTGGTCTTTATGCAATATTTTGTCAATTTCCCTTCACTTGTAAATTGAATTTGTACTCCATTGTGTTTATTATTATTCCATGTACATGAATATGAGGGATATTTTTGTGACTGACCATATCAAGATTTTTTTTAGAAATGGTTTGTCCCACGATACTTAGGATTTCATCATGCAATGTTTCCCTTTGATTATTCATATGAGTTAACTCAAGAAGTGATGTCTCCTGAGGATTCTCACTCTCGAATTCGCCAGATAGTGTTACATTTAGGTTTCTCCAGGGAAGTAGAACAGTTAAGGCAGAAGATAAATCTAAAATATCTCATCTCTTTGAATTGAATTCCTTTGCATACTATAGCATCCATATTTTTTCATTGTATTGATCATCATTAATATTATCGAAAACACGTGCTTAACTCTTAATATGATCTCGGTCAAGCCCATTTTTATTTTTATCAATTATATTATTGTTATTTTGGTCATCCCTGAGATATTTTGACTGCTTGTCTTGTTTTTTGTCTTGATCTACTATGTTTCTCTCATTATTGTTGACATAGTGGTCTAACATATCTGATGTGCGGATATGGTTTGTACTAGAACTTAATTTTTATAATACTTCCATTATTATATTCTCGTTTTGTGTCATAACGCTAAGGTTTTGTGCCATGGTACTTACGTTCGTTCTCATCGCTCTCATCTTGTCATCTAGTTCTTTGTGTTTCTTGACCATGATGTCCAATTTTTTCTTATAGTCTTCCTTCTAACACTAGAACAACTTCATTTTTCATTTCTCTCTTTAACGTTGCATTGTTTTTTTCATTTCTTCTCTGAATTTTTCTTGGTTGGCGACAAGGGATTTGACTTCCTTCTCTAATATTTCAATTTGGTCGTTAGATATTCCATAGTCTTGGTCCAGGTATGCGGCAGGGAATACTTGGACATTTATTTTCACTTATGGAGGAATAAAAGTCAACTAATGTCTTTGAGATAATTGATGAAATTGATAATAATTATTATGGTAGAATAATTATTATAATTATTTGGTGTATTTAAATAAAAATAATAAATATAAAATATTATATTATTTTTATTAAAGGGTGGAGTTAATAATATTATGATATTACATAATAATATAATTATTATAATAATAATATATTATTTAATTAATATTGTTTTTTTTTGTTGCAGGTTGTAGGGTTTGTGAGGAGGGAGGTATGAGCGTAGGAGTGGGGAGGTTAAACTTAGGAGGGAAGGGAAAGGCCTAAAGGAGGTGACACGACGAGGTGGTAGTAAAAGGGAGATGTAGGAGAAGGAAGGAGGGGTGTGGGAAGAGTGTACAGAGGGAGCAACACAAGAGGGAAGATATGTGTGAGGTGAGAGATGCATGGAGGAGGTAGTGCATGTGGAGAAGATGGCACAAGTATGAGAGAAGGTAGCACAGAATAGATGGAAGGGGGTGGAGAGGAGGGAAAGTGGATGAGAGTGTATTGCGAGGGTAGATCCCATGTAGCTAGATAACTGGCATGAGGACATGGAGGAGGATGGAGGGAAGCCACAGGAGGGGAGGTCATGTGGGAGCCAAAGGTAGAGCACGGGAGGAGGTTGAGCAGAATAGGTGTAGAGAATGTAGGTCACATGGAGGGAGAAGGGGAGATGTGGAACTGAGGAACTCAAGCCGGGTGGAAGGGATAAGGGGATTTGTGGAAGTGAAGAATGCAGGTCACATGGAGGGAGAATGAAGGTCGCGTGGAAGTGAGGAAAAGTGGTTGCAAAAGGTGGGACTCATGTGGGGAGAATAGCACAAGGTGGAGTGAGAGGACATGGTGTGGATATGAAGCTGAGAGGTGATCACATGTATTTGTAGAAGGAAGAACACAATGATGGAGGAGAAAGAGGAGAGGGCGATGGGAGTGGGAGTGAGGAGGCGATGGGAAAAGAGAGTAGTGAGGAAAATGTAGAGTGAAGAGTGAGGGAGCGATAGGTCATGAATGAAGCAGCCGAGGGAATTAGGAGGTGATGAGATGAATCTAAGATTAGATTAGGAGTGAATCTGCTCTGATACAAATTTAATACTGTATCCCAGTGTAATGATTTATCCCATGTCGGGGTTAAGGAGGAACATGTTTCATTTTCAGAAAAATGAGTAAATAAATAATTAATATATGAATGGATGATTGATTACGATGGATATGGTTGTCTTAAATATGGCTTGGCCTTTGAATATTGAAGAGACACTTATCTTAATAAACTATATTTAATATCATTAATTACTATTACTATTGCTTATCTATTATTTACTATTTTATTGTTGTAACAAAAGCACACTCCAGGCCTCGTAAGCCTTCTTTATTGGCATCTTTCATGGCTGTATGGAAGGATTTAAGCAAGGATAAGTTGGTTCAACCTTTGAAGGAAATTTCGGGTCTTGTTTTTCAATGGATTCCCTACATGCGTAGGTTGGTGAAGATGATATTAGGGTTTTGAACTATGTCTCTTGTTATGTTTTTATTTTAAAAGAGGAACAACATTAAGATACTAATATGGTTGCTAAATATTTTTCAGGGTATTATTTTGAGAATTCATTGAAACGTAAATATTCTATTTTGGGTATTAAAGTTATTTTTTCAAAAAAAAACTAAATGACTATCAATTTATTTTTTAAGATTAACGGCACAAAATTGGTTTTGAAATTGCATCAATTCCTGGTTTAGAAGGTTTTAACTCATGGATTTATTTTGGTCTTGCAGATATTAGCTTCGAGTATGGGTAATTTTTGGTCTCTAGAATTTATTAATATTTTTGGGAAATATTTTAGTCTAACTTCATTAGAGTCCTCAATAAAAATACAATTTTTGTTTTTAAATTCTCCAATTCAATTTCACAGCTTTCCCAGTTAGGGATTTCCTACATAATTAGTTTTTATATTCAAAAGTAAATATGGTCTACTTAATTCATTACTAGTAAATTCAAGAAAACATGAGTTTCTCCTATACGATTAACAAAACCCTACATTAAAACAATATTTGTGTAATGATACAAATTCATCATTTTTTGCTTGTATGCAAGATAAATAAAATACAGGTTATCTGTACAACTATGTTACTGGAATCTTGAAGTAGAAATTAACCTATTTAATTAATCTTTCATATAGAATAATTGAGATATGAATAATATTTGACCATCACTAACATTCCTAACTTTCAAATACATTCGTTCAACTCTAAAAAACAATCATAATGCAACCATTTATGTGGAATGTACTAGGGTTAGGTAAAATAAACATATGTGAATGTCTTTTGAAAAACAGAGATGGAGCATCCACACTCTTCATAGCCTTAGGAACCTCAAAATTGTATTCAATCTCTAAGAGTTCCACCCCATTTCCCAGAAAATTAGTATGTTTTATTCACCTCCTTAGTTTGGTCAAGTTGCCACTAGTCCTTAGTCAAAGGAAATTACTTACAGAACCTCGCACATTTCTAAGTGCTCAGTCACGGCTCTTATTTCCAGATCCTGACACTTTTTAAGCGCCCACTGGCAGATCTGTGATACTTTTCCATACTCCAAATTAGATCCTACACTATTTTCTTAGTGCTCTTCACAAACTCTTTCACTCTTTTATTCGTCATGCTTGTTCTCTTTTTCCTAGGGATTAATAGTTAGCAACTGCCTCCTCCGAAGACTAACCACTTGTATTCGTAAATATAACTTAGGATTCAGTTACTAAAAAAAAATTACCTTATGTTAATTGACTGCATGGTTCCTTGTTATTAGCCAAAATGGCACTTCTCCGTCTGAGTACCAACATTCCGCATGTTGGTACACAAAAGGACAATTTGGATTGAAGTGACCAAAAAACTATAGATGGGCATGACCTTTGATGCATTATCCTCAAAACAGCCTTGTATATTTTTATTATTAGTTTTGGGTTGCATGTGCTACTATATGCATTGCAACTCGTGTATCATACACGAGTATTTGCATTGCAAACCACGTATACTTGCATATGCGAGTTCCCTTTGACCAACTAGAATGTCATACATGAGTTGACTATATTAATACCTGGGTATACCTTAAATTGACATTAAAATATATAAATGGAGAGTAGATGAGATTAGTTTGGGCCTAATCCATAACTATCTCAACCATCTCAACCATCCCAACCTTCGAAACCACTCTATTTCCCAGAGTATAAATAAAGACCTTGGGGTGGGGGATAAGGGATCAATTTTGGAGAGAAAAGTTATGCTGGTGGTATATATTTAGAGTCTTGGAGCAGCAGAACTCAGAGTCTTTTGGTTGCAGAGGAGTCCTTGTGTCAGAATATGGGTTGTACTCTTATCTTATTCACCGCTTGTTAATAAAGACAATTCTTCTTCCAATATTGTATTGAGTTTATTTCATGTATATTGGTTTAATGAGTATGTTTGATTATGTTATCTATATGATTTTCATCTAACCTATAATATATATATGCATGAGATATTAGTTGAAGGATTTGTTCTTTGTAGGTAGATAAGTACATCCATAGAAGCTTTGGAGAGAAGTGGAGCGAGAGAAGATCAAGCTTGGATCAACCGTCGCTAGTTGGGTAAGTCAATATTTTATTCCTATTCTCTTTCCATTCCCTATAAAATTTTGATTGTCTTCAAGTTAGTATTAAGTTGGTAACGCCAGAACCTAGGTTATAAGGGTTCTTTATCGTGAACAACAGAACCAATGACTCCCCTGGGGAGCCCAACTTGCAGTGGGTTTATCATGTGGGTTATTGACTAGTATTTGCTCTGATTCTGGGTGTGGTTCATTTATCCTAGCTTTGATTTTCATTATAGTATGTCCAGAGACCTTTTTATATTTTTTCTTTGAATTTTTTTTTATTGTATACGCAGGTTGCTACTATACATAGTCGCATATAGAAACTTGTATACGCGGGTTCCTCTATAAGACAGTCGCGTATGGTATGCGAGTTTCTTTATAAAAAAGTCGCATATATCCTGTAGCAGCATAAAAAATTTGGTGGGGTTTTCTTGTCCCTGTCTTGGCTAATTTTTTTTCTGCTTAGCGGTATTCTTGTTGTTGGCATAATACTGTAAGTCCAAAGTCCTATATGCCATACTTTTCGCTTATTGTTAAGCCTTTGAGTTTGATTTGTCTGAATATTCTTTCATCCAGTGACTTGAAGTTGGCCCTCATGCTTGGCCTATGAGTTCAATGGTATGTATCTAAGTCGATGATCATGGCTTTACATACCTTATTCTCTGTAATTCTTTGTGTAGTGTCAGTTATCCACTTGTTCTTTAGTAAATCTAGTTGATTTTATTCATTAGTTTTCCAAGTTAGGTTTTTTACCAAGTTTCCTTCCCGTTTGGTTGAAGTTTGGTTATTGTAGGTCCTCTATAATTCATTTTGCTTTTGTTATGTTGTGATCATTCAAACTTACTCAAAAATTTGCATTTAAGATGCATTGCAGTTTTTGAAGAATTTGAAAAAAAGTTAAAGAAAAACATTTCATGCTTTTGCATATAGTTGCACTTAGTATTTTTCTTTTCAGTATTTTCAAATAAGATTTAAAAAATTATGCAAAGTCTTAGTTTTCCGACACTTAGTTTTAATTTCATTAGCTTACATTTACAAAAAAAAAGAATTTTGGTTTAAGTAGTTGTATTTTGCTTTGGAAGTTTTTTTATACATAATTTTACTTTTCTTATCGAGTCCATAACATCACAGTCTTTCACGCCATTTACCTTTTGAGTAAGAACAACCCTTAAAAAAAATGACATGAAAAAAATATATTAGTAAGATTTATTTTATAGGGTCATACACCAAATAGTTTAGGCTAGACTTGTGGGATATGGAGTTTAAACTCTCCACAAGTGTTTAAATTCAGACGTAGTTGGCCAATTGATAAGTAAACGATTTCCTATGTTGGTTGTATCTGGGAAGCTCCTCTCAAACGAGAGTTAAGCACGAGGCTGCGTGGAGGCTTGGACTGAGAAGATAACCCTCTGATTCCTTATCAAAGCATAGACCATGTTTTTTGCGAATCTCGAGAGTCTGTCCTAGATAGAGTTTCAGTATTTGCTACCCTTCCCATGCGTATGAACCAGGCTTGTGACTATCCCCCCAGATATTCAATATAGTTGATGTAGCCTATAGTCTCTCAGACATCTAGGGTTCATACACAGGTACACTAGAAGGCTATTTCTGGTTGACCTTGGGAGGAATTGGAAGGTAACCCTTATAGAAAGTGTTGGAGGGCGGTGGGTGATTCCTCCACTTATGCCTAAGATTATCTTCAAGGATGCCAAGAAACTGTCTCTCAGCTTTCTTCTAGAAATCATATGTTATACCCCTTGTGATTATTGAGACTTTAGGAAATTTTGTAGTGATTGCTCTGTGGTTTTTTTGTGTTTAGCCGACCTTAGGGTGTGAAGAGTTAAATTTCCAATCATGGAGGACTAAAAATTCAAAAGGTCAAGAATGTTGCAAAACCTTCCTCTGCTCACTGTAGTGGAGCCTCCACCACTCCCTCAAAGGCAGAGATTAGAAACAGACAGTTCTTTCGAACCGGTAGGAATTAGTGAAGTTTCGAGTGAACCAGAACTTAGGACAAACCCAGTTCATACAACCCTAGTAGAGATAGAAGACTTGCAGGACGGCAAGTTTATGAGAAAATTTAATTCACCTCTTACTGACCTAAACGATCCAGTGATCATCCATGTTCGTCCTTTCAATTCACCTATGATTGGTGTTCCTGTGGAAAGACTAATGTCTAGTGTAGGGGAAAGTCCTTCTACCTCCACCACAACCGCTATGGTTGAAGGGCTACCACCTCCCCTAATTGGTGCCCCAATAGAAAACATACCTACTACTCCTTTGACTCCATCTGGTTGGGTGGTCCGATCCCCAACTCCAACAAATGTAGTAGGCACTTCTGGTGGGGTCGTCACTGAGATCCCTAGTGTACCTTACGTTTCAACTTCTTTTTCACACACTTCCCAGAGTGGTCCAGCGGGATCCTCTTCATTTGTCCACGGTTTCCCTTATAATTGGGGGCACATTCCCCCATTCGCTCCATATGTAGGTCCCACACCTAGATATGTAGGAGTGCAGTTCGGAAACACTAACCCTTATGGTCAAGCTTTCCAACCGTCGGTTTCAGATCCTTTCATGAGATATCCTTTTTCACTTTTTAGTGGAGGGATACCTGCTCCTATTTCCCAAACTCCAGTTTCAACTGGGGCAGCTCAAACCTCGTACACTGCACCACATAATCCATTGGCTTATCGATGGATTCCTTTCGAATTGAATCCAACTACTTCGTAACCGGTAGCAAGGGGAAACTCCGCCTTCATATTTGGGAACTTGGGGGAAAGTCCTTCTACTTCCCAAGGTGGTACTTTTCATGCTCCGGTTAGGCCCAAGCTTCCTTTCCTGGCAACTTTGAATTTTCTAGATTTTTCCAAGCTAATGAATGATCTGGTGAGACATGATGCCTCTTGGCCACCTGTTCCTACCAAGCTACCTTCGGATATCCCAAAATTCAAAGGCAAAGTTGGTGAAGGCCCAAGGGCTCATATAACCACTTCTCACTTATGGTTCTCCTCCAAATCACTAAATTATGACATCGTTTGGTCGAGATTGTTCCAAAGAACTCTTACTAGTGCCGCAGCAAAGTGGTACATTGAACTATCCTCTGTTGCGTTTGGTAGTTTTTGGGACTTGGCCAATGTGTTCCTTAACCATTTTCAACTTCCTATCTGGTATGATGCTGGGATAGACTTATTGTCCACCTTTCAGTAGGATAAAGCCACTCATATTTTGGATCACATCCAAGAGTGAAGAAGGCAGAAGAGGCTCATTAAGGCTGCTATCCCTCGCAAATTTTTACTAGAATGGTTCCTTAAGTCCTTATTTCCATATATATCTAAGGACGTGTCTAGTTTATGAGTAACTAATGAGGAAGAAGATATCCTAAGGGCCCAACAGTTAGATTTGATATATTCTCAGTCTGGGATTCTATATGAAATCATCCCTGATGCATCGAGACCGACCCATAGGGTCGAAAAACCTAAGCCTGGACCCCATGCTAATGGTGTGGCCGGTTCAGTGAAATATCCCACTATGGAGTCTTTGTCTAAACCACTTCATGATTTATCGATCAAACACTCTACGACAGAGGTAGCAAAGGTTGGCCCCTCATCCCAGAATGCAATTTTTTTTGCAGAATCCTCCCAAAAGGGAAATCAACAACTTGGTGGGAAAAATAAAAAGGGGAAGAAAGGTGAGGGAAACCAAAACAAGCCAGATCCCACAAACAGTGCTGATGGGGGAAAAATAGAGAAGAAGAAGGTGAAATTTCTGTGTAAGTTGTGCCAGGAAGATCACCTGACCCATCAATGTCCCCTTATGGACCAAGCTCAGAAGCTACTAAAAAACCAACAATCGGCTGTCCTAAAGGATCCTTTTTCGCAAGGACAGGATTCAGCTTCAGCTTCAAATGTAGCAGGGGGCACCCCAAATGCCCCTAACCCAAATTATATCAATATGGTTTGATCCCAGACATTAATCCATACTAGGAACAAGAAATATTAGACTAAGGCTCCAAATAAGGGTAAGTCTATAGGTGAAACTTCTAACCCTCTCATAATTGAAAAACCTGTCAAAACTATGCCCAAGATACCAAATGGTGTCTTTAAGAAAACATTACACAATCCTAATTCTAGGGCTGCATCCAATTACTCTGTAGTTGAAGATTTATCCCAAACCCCTTGTTCTATGTTAGCCTTAGAGGTGTTACAGAGTTGTCCCACCCAGCGAGATGCACTCTTAGTAGCTTTACGTAGTATGGATTCATTGAGCCTCATGGAAAAGTTTAATTTGTCTGACGTCAAAATTCTCGTACCATATCATGTGGCCTTATCGATAGATGCCATCCATGGCGGAAAAACCATTGGAAGGGTAGTTTTCGATGAGGGCACTTCCACATGTGTCATGTATTAATCTTGCACATTTATCTAGGAACAAAGCATCAATCTCATCAAAGAATAATCAACAAATAACTCATGAAATGGTGTTAATCGGAACCAAAATGGTTTCCTCTCTGTATATTCATTAAACAATAAATAGTTACAATAACAATGTCAATAAATAACATGAATCCATGAGGAATTCGAATACCTAAGGAGGAAATTCGAATTCAATGAGTGAGTCTAGCTTAACTAACACTCAACCATAGGTTCACACTCAGTTAACCACTTAACCAAAACCCTAATTGACTCACCAAACCCTAACTAAAGTCAAAGTGCAATAAATGACCGAATCTCAACTGAAGTAGATCAAACACATTTCATAGCAAGCCAACCATCAAGTTCTAGTGCTCCATGACTTCAATGAACCCCGATGAGGTTAACTAAAGCTGAACTAACCATCAAAAGTTGGTGGAGGCACCCTGTTGAATCCATATCATTAAATAATAATAAATAATCATTAAATAATATATTTAATGAGAGGAGGCACCTTAACTAACTGGTTGAACTGATTCTAACCACCAGTTAGCAATTAGGTGCATTAATATCACTCAAATCACCCCCAGAGTGCTCCAATTAGCCTCCTCGACTATAGGTAGGCGTGGATGTGACTAGATGATGGCAATTAATGCTCCACTGATGTCAATTAATGTCACATATACTTAGGATAGTGGTTTAACTAGGCCAATTTGACCAAAAAGAGTGTGTATGGTGCTAAATGTCTCCAACACCCCCCGTTAAGCTATACTCAGGAAGAGTTAGAAAACATAGATGCATAAAAATGCTAGGGCCCCGGAAACAAATGCCATAGGTCACCCTGTACAATAAAGTAACTGCTTAATATAACCAAGGAAACAGGGAAAATCTCATGGAAAAAATACCCCCCCTCAAACTAAGCAGTAAATCAAGAATTGGTTCTTCTATGCAGTAGCATCCTGAGACTATGCATGTGAACCTATGAATCCAATCTAAATGAATATGTATAGAGGAATCTTCCACTTTGGAAGAATAACAATGCACTCAACTGAATCAGAAATATAATCAGCTGCACGGTGAAAACGGGACCCATGTAGAGTAGCTGAAATCATCTGAAGAGAGAGCAAAGGTTCTTGAGGATTTGAACCATGTGTGGAACACTCAAGAAATTGATATGTTTCAGCCTTTAAGAAAAAACCATGAGTGGTAAAATCATCCCCAAATATTAGGAGCAAGTGTCCATGCGGATGTAGAATGTCTTCCTCTTTACTAGTTCTGTGAGGAGATGAGCATGTGACCAGAGGTAGAGAAGCCCCGGGACTCTGGAGAGCAAATGATTAAGCTCCATAATATGATATAGCTTCATAAATATATAATGATTCACAAAATAAAATATCATCAACCTCATAAGAGGAAACTAACACCAAATCCCCAGCAACAAAATTGAAGAAGAACTGCGGTACTTGATTTTTCACACCAGAATTGGTGAGAGCAGCTACAAGCATGACTAAAAGATCTTGGATTTTAAAATATGAACAAAATAATATCAGATAATAATGTAAATCATATCTAAATAATTTCACAAAAGATCCAAAAGTATGAAATGAAATCAAATCCCCAGCAACAGTGTTGATGAGAACAACTACAAGCAATACTGAAGGTTTATGAACCTGAAATTTTGAACCAATAAATATCATATCAGATCCAAAAAAGATCATATCATATCCAATAAGGTTCATATCAGATCCAAAAGTATGGTCAACCAAGACGATGGATGCACAGTTGTCTTTTTCTTCAAATTTCCAGATTTTGGTGCATGCAATCCTGTAAGATTTTGCTGGAAGATCTAGATCATGGGGAGAGAATGTGTCACTATTATAATATGATATTTCTTCCAAAATATCCAATTTTTTACATATTTGCACACCATTATCAACATTAGAGGGAGAAAAATCAAATTTCTCTTCACTTTCGGAAGCAATTACTGGTAAATTTTGCACAGAATTGAAAGGAAAATCACTGGTGAATGTTTGCATGGAAGTGCAGTAGAATTTTTATTCAATATCATAGATTTGAATGTCTTCTTATTTTTTCAGCAATATGAGAATATGAGATATCAGATATCTCATGAACTTCCGGACCATCGGGAGGAGTCACTGCATGGAGACTTTCTTCAATTCGAATTGACTATGTAGAAGATTCTGCTTCATCTTCATCTTGAACAAATTCATTAGAGAGAGTAGAGGCTGAGAATTTTCAGTAAAGAAATCTTGTGGTGCTATATGTGATATCTAAAGTACTATTATGATCCTCATTGTGCTTGCTAAAGGTTATGTCCAATTTTGTCCAGACTTCCTTTGGGTATTCAGCAGAACAAATAAGGTAGTACAAGCTAGGAGAAAGGGCCCAACCTATTGCTCCAAAATATATATCACTGTATTTTAGCCAGTCATTCTCATTCTCATAAGACTCTTTTCCAAGTCCAATCGACACCTCATAGAGACCTCGTTTCTTCAGAGATGCAATCATCTTCAACTTCCATTTCGAATATCTTGTGAATGGGGTGAGAAGAGGGATTGATGAGTCCATTTAAAGTTGTACCTGTTAAAACCTGCAAATCAAAACAAAAGGGGAACCGTAAGGTCGGAGAACCTACACATTTTAGGCTTTCATCACACCCAGCATAGTCAATCAAGAAAGCTTGATCAACAGGTTCTTTACTTGGGGTATTGAGTGGTAAGCCTTGGCTTCTGGTGCAGTGCTGGATTTTTGAGCTATTACTCTCTTTTCATTGAGAAATCTGTCAAAAAGCTTGTTTTTGAGAGATATATCTTCATCCCGTCGTATTCTCTGATACCATATTAATCTTGCACATTGATCTAGGAACAAAGCATCAATCTCATCAAAGAATAATCGACAAATAACTCATGAAATGGTGTTAATCAGAACCAGAATGGTTTCCTCTTTGTATATTCATTAAACAATGAATAGTTACAATAACAATGTCAAGCAATAACATGAATCCATGAGTAATTCAAATACCTAAGGAGGAAATTCAAATTCAATGAGTGAGTCTAGCTTAACTGACACTCAACCATAGGTTCACACTCAGTTAACCACTTGACCAAAACCCTAATCGACTCACCAAACCCTAACTAAAGTCGAAGTGCAATAAATGACTGAATCTCAACTGAAGGAGATCAAACACATGTCATAGAAATCCAACCATCAAGTGCTAGTGCTCCATGACTTCAATGAACCTCGATGAGGTTAACTAAAGCTGAACTGACCATCAGAAGTTGGTGGAGGCACCGTGTTGACTCCAGATCATTAAATAATAATAAATAATCATTAAATAATCATTAAATAATATATTTAATGAGAGGAGGCACCTCAACTAACAGGTTGAACTGATTGTAACCACCAGTTAGCAATTAGGTGCATTAATATCACTCAAATCACCCCTGGAGTGCTTCAATTAGCCTTCTTGACTGTAGGTAGGCGTGGGTGTGACTGGATGATGGCAATTAATGCTCCACTGATGTCAATTAATGTCAATTATACTTACGATAGTGGTTTAACTAGGCCAATTTGACCAAAAAGAGTGTGTATGGTGGTAAATGTCTCCAACATCATGTACTTGTCTTGCTGGAGGGCTCTTGGATCTTTAGAGCTAGTTCCATCAAACACCCTACATACTGCCTTTTACAGAAGGTCATTTCGTCCACATGGTATCCTACAAGCTTTCGAAATAATGTTGGCAGGGAAGGCAATGTCTATTTAGGTAGAGGTGATTGATGCAATGATTGGATTATAACTTGCTCCTTGGGAAAAGTTGGATTTATGCCATGTCCTCGACTACATCGGCCGTTCTTCGGGTAGTAGTGTTTCCACATGAATGCAAGTTGGTTACTGTAGACCAACTTAGTTTTACTCGAAGGGACCGCATGGAAACTAATGAGTCCACTGTGCCATTGGTTAATCAATTCAAACCTTATTTAGAGAGCTTAGGGGCTAGAATGTATGCATCATTGATGGGCACATTCAATTTTCCAGCTCCGATTAATTACTTATGTTCTACTAGTGTAGAGAAGTCTATTGCAACAGTTGTCGATAGAACGGACCCTTGGGTTATTTCTTCTCATCATGAACCTGAACTTCCCTTATCGGTAGCAGAAATAGCTTATCAAGCTGTCATTCATACCGTTGTTGATCCATTTCCGGTTCCTCTCACAGTATCAGAGGAGCATGAAGAAGCCTATCTGCATACTTGGGCAGAGAACTCTTTGCATACTGAAGATTTCTTAGATATGGTTTTTCCATCTGATTAAGCCATTCTGGAAGCTATGTGCGGACAAGATAATATCTACAAATATCTTCACCATCGATCCTAATTTCTTCCAAAGTTAAGCAGGGTCAAAAATAAAGAGTTCCATATGAGACTGGTGGAAGATGTTGTTTCTACCAATGTCCTTCCAAATCCTGACGTCATTGAAACTATGCACATTGATGCGAATTCTATTTTAGAAGAAATTTTCATATATACTTCCCTGTTAAAGGAATTCCACGAGGCATATATCTGGTCATCCTTACTAGGCATAGATCCATATATTGTTGAACTTGGAATCTGAATCTACCTTGATTATAAACCTATTTGACGAAGACGGAAAAAATACTACGCTTAGGCTTAGTATTCTTTTTGTGTATTTTATTGTATGTAAATTTATGTTCAATAGTTTTCCGATTTGTGTTCTTATATCATCCATTGGTTGTTACAGATGTCTTCTGATTGGTTCCTAGGTTTTGCAGATGGCGCTAGTTTCCACACTTGCAAGCTGGCCTCAGCCGCATGGGTTATTTACTGACCCTTAGGACAGCTATTGGCCTCTAAAGGTGCTTGCCTAGGTATTGCTACCAATAATGTGGCTGAGTACAGGGCTGTCATTGAGATTTTATGGGATGCATTGTCGCAAGAAATTACCCGGCTGTAATTCAGGCTTGAGTCTCAACTGGTAGTTTCCCAGCTCAATCGAGCTTATCAGGCGTGGAACCCTATTCTACTATGTCAGTTTATGCAAGTTAGGTTATTGGAAAGAAATTTTGATTTTATTACATTTAATCATATTCCAAGAAATCAAAATTCATTAACTGATGCATATGCAAATTATATCTTGGATTGGCATTTAGCACATATTTCATAAAATTTATAACAGACACATTGAAATATAGATGTAAATAAACCGAATATATATATGTGTGTGTGTGTGTGTGTGTGTGTGTGTGTGTGTGTGTGTGTGTGTGTGTGTGTGTGTGTGTGAATATCTATCCATATAGATAGGTCAAGTTCGATCCTTAGATCTAGTCATAACTATATAATATACAAAAAATATACAAAATATGGAAAGTAATCCATAAAATGCTCCTAGGTATAAGCTTGACCACCCTGGTCATCCTGCTGTCTGGATTATTCATCTTGTTTAGCTGTAGTAGCCTCTATGTAAACAAGCACCACTCTAGCTACCCTTCTCATAAGGTGTATCCAGATAGGTGCGATACCAACCACTAACTCCTACATAACGGTAGAGATCTACTCAATACGTAAAGTAGGTACTCTTTTGGTAATCTTGGCGAGCTTCCCCTCAAGAACCCTAATCAGACCTTGATCCTCTCCTGCCACTGGTCACACATACATATGAGGATTCCCAATAGGGCGGACTGGTCCAATATCTACATTTTTAAAAATTTAAAGGATTAAAACTCTTATACATCTATATATATCTTTATGACTAAAATTCATAAAATTAAAAAAAAAAAACTTGAAAAACCAAAATACCTAACGCTCCCCATGCTCCTCCAGGAGGGAGGAAAAGGTCATTGTCACCCTGGAAATCCAACCAAGCATATGGAAACTGCTCCAGTGATGGTATTTGTCACTCCCACCATAAGTAAAAGTCGTCATCATACACACTCTGAACCGACCCACCGCCGCCCTGGTGAAGGAAGATTTCTCCCCACCTACTCAATCTAGGCTGATGGGGAGAGAAAGCTGGCAAAGGTACTGCAGGACTGAGACTGGGCACTCTCTCAAATAAATAGGCCACCAATATGCTAGAATAACTGAATTTTTTTCGTGAGCCTCTCTTGTAGTCAGAGAGTTGCTTCTTCATTGTCGGGATTACTCCCAAGCAACAGTCAAATAAGGTTCCCTATAAACATTCCACCGTAAATCTCATTTGGTTTTGAGTTGCAAGATGAAGTGATGATGATCCTGAAACCCTCACTATTGTGCTTACCAAGACTTGTAATGGAAAGCTACGAATATGAACAATAGGTATGCAAGTACCCCTTTTCTGAGTACCAGGTGCACAGTAAGTGTCAATATAGTTCCGAACACTTAGAAGGTCATCGCCATATTGGCAGGAAACAACCCTCTCAATTTCTTCTACTTTGCTGAATAAAAATGATCAATTCTCTTCTATTATTTATCACAAAAAATTATATAAGAGTGCCTTCATAATCTTCGATTTTGAAGGTACTCTCAATTAAAGAAGAGTTAAGGGTTATACTGGAAGTTTAGGAAACACTTTCATAAATTTAGTAAATTAGGAGCTGTTAATCTTGCAATTTTACATATATAATCAATTTTTACTATTATCAATACATGTGATTATATATTGATTCAAGATATTTAAATTATAGTCTACTAAATAGTTCTTTGAATTAAAAGGAAAATACATTTTGAACTTGTTATAATTAGGTTTTATTGATTTCTTTTGGACAAAGTATTCATTATTAGTTTTCTATAATTTATATGATTAGGGTTGATGAATTAATTGAAATATTTTATTTTAACCCTAATAATATATTTTTACATAAAACTTTATCTTTTAATACTATGTCATTTTACAAATTGTGGAAAGTATATATATGTTTCTCAAAATAGCTAAAGTTTATTTATATATATATAATTTTAAATGTCCACTGTGTTATAATCATAGTAATTGATTTTTGATCTAGTGTTAGTATTTAATGAATTTTCCATCCGATCATACTTTGCAATAGGTCATATGATGATTTGGATTTTATGAGTTGATTCAAAACTATATTTGAATCTATTACATGCATAAATTTGGTTTTGAGTATTTAAATTATTATCTAAAGTTGATCTTGGTACTTGGTTGGATTTACGAAACCCTAGGAGACATCATTGCTTGTAATGACAACTTCACATCATCTGGTTCAATAGCATGATTCCCTTCCATGTATAATCTATTCCGATTTAATGTTTGATAGTCTTGTGTATGGTACAAGATACGAATAGTTGATTTGATAACATATGTTCATAAGGATTTCAATATGTAATAATTATCTTAGTCAAATCTGTCCATATTAATATCATCCTATCTAACAGTCATATAACAATCATGAAAATATTTGATGTCGAATATCTTCTAATGATTTTAGATCACATCAATTTGTTTAATGAAATACCTGCAGTGGTTTGATGGTGAAGTTCTCATGCATAGAAACCAGCCTAGGGTTACTCATTAGCTCCTTCATAATTGCGTGAAGGTTCATAACATGTCTTTGTATTCATGTATCCCTATTCCTTCAGTATTTACAATGCCTTTCAATCCTCTATCACAGAAAGAACTGATAGTTGAACAGATTGCTCCTTTAAGTCGTTCTGAGCTTTCTGGTCCTGAAATGTTAGAAGCCAGCCCTAAAGTTCTTGCCCTATTTGAGAAAATTCATTGGAAACTCTTATTTTGGGGTTTCAGTGAACACAATGAGGAAGTTACCAGACGGTTTGCATTATCTTTTGATTAAAATGTTTCTCAAATAGGTGATTTACAGCTAGTCATATATGAAGAGTTTATTTCAAAAGCTACGAAGCTGCCTCGAACTGGTGAATGCTGGTTCAAAGGGTCATGAATTGACAAGAAAAAATTTAAGTAGTTCCTTCTTCCATTGTCAAAGGTATATGCACACCTTAAGTTCTGTTTTCCTGTAAAATATTTGAGGAATCAATGGCGTGCTGCTTTTGAAGTCATTTCCAGGTACATCTCTTGTGATGGTCGGTATTCAAATGTCCAATTATATCATATGAGAATTTTAATGGCTCTTAAGGGTTTGAAGATAAATCTGCCCTACTTTCTACTTCATAGTTTGCATAAAAAGGATGTTATGGTTCAATGTACCATTGGTAATCAAGACCGTAATCTTTTCCATCACGACCTAATCAAAATGTTAGTTTAGTATCAGTTAGTTACAATAGGAAAAACATGGGATGAATTCTTAAAAGAAAATGACTTCGGGTTTACCCAATTTTGTCCTACCTGCTTACCTAAGACTCATGCAAAATGAAGAAGAGCTTGTGAAGGAGAAGTCAAAGTAGAGACTGGTCATATAACTAATCATGAGGGGAACTGGGTGGAGTGGTCGAAGAGAGGTCGCATCCACTCCATGGAGTGCTCGGCTCTTTCCATCGACCTCAAAACAATCTACAATGGGAGATTTGCTTCAGAGCGGTGCAATCGATCTGACAAACAATGATCAAGCCAATGCAAATATCATAGATAGGTTGTAGATCCCCGATCAGGCCTCATTAAACTGGACAGTTTAAGAAGGAATGTGGCCATGATTGGGTTGGTTTCCCTGTCAGATTCAAAGCTATGAACGATAGTGGAGGAGGAGGATTCAGATGGAGATGGTGATCTGATAGAAAATGTTTTCTGTGTTCTAATGATCAGATTGATCCATACTTTCTCAGCGAAAGCCAAGAAATGGCTTCATAAGACCCTGCTAACGATGCAATTCTCTGATCTACCAATTGACAGAGCTAGAACCATAGAAATCATGGTGGATCACTGAGAACTGATGCTAAAGCAAGGGTGCATGGGAATTTTGCGAGCGCAGGGAGGGAGATCAGCCCGCTCTTTGGCATTGGTGCATTTTTCCAGGTTTATGTTGGAAGATCGAAAATATAAGTGGATAAACATCTGCTCACATGGGATCAAGCCATTGCTAGTTCTTCCTGCCCTGTAGAACACAATGAGTCTGACGTCTTCTTCCTAGATCAGACTACACAGGAAACATAAGATCTGAAGAAAGTTATGAGAAAAGGAATGGATGCAGTTCAAATAATCCAGAATAGCTACCTCGAATCATAGCATATGACAGATCTGGTATTTTTTCTTACATCTCCTATATGGGTGCGTTTTCTCTCAGTTTTTTCCGATCTCTCCTTGGAATATGATGTTAGGGTAGACATAGACATGTTCCATATCTTTATAAAATTGACCTCTTGGAAGTCGATTCTGGTATGGGTCCATGGATCTAAATCAGTTGAGATGCTAATAGCAGACCTTGAGTGAAGAGAGGGTATTCTGAGAACCTCTTTCTTCTTCCTCCATGAAGGCAAAATATTGCAGGAAAATTCTAGGCTAACAGATTATAAATTCTCCAAGAACTCAACCATTTTTTTGTTGCACCACCTGAGGGGGGCAACAGAAGGAAATAGAGGACCCTTCGGTCCTTCGTCATATTAAGAAGCAACTTTACCTAAGGGATCTCCTTCTAAAACCTATTCTTCTCCATAGAACAGTCCTTATTTTATGGAAAAGATGGAATCTACACCAACACTAGAGATCGAGAACCCTCAGGTAACAAAACTTTTCAGTATGCTATAATCTGTAGCCGTCATTTTTTTTTTAATGATTTTTGGACTAGATATTTTGATCTCCATCAATGGTTTTACACAAATTGGAAAACCAATTGTCAAATCCTTTTATGTTCCAAGGGGTTCTTTGTAGTTTAGTTTGAATCTCAGGAAGATTACCAAAAGATGCTAACTCAAGGACCTTGGTTTTGGGGGAGAGCTGGGCTCTTCATAACACCCTAGTTTCCAGAGTTTGATTCAAACTCCATGGTGGTAACCAAGATGCCAGTGTGGGTGAGGATGCCAAATTTACCTCTACCATTCTGGCACCATTTAGTATTGGAAGGAATTGGCAATCTTCTTGAGAGGTTTATCAAAAGTGATAGCGACAGGAAAGAACAGGGATTATTTACCTATGCAAGAATTTGTGTGGAGATTAACCTCAGTAAAGGACTCTCAGATAGATTACAGCTGAAACATGAATCTTTCAATTGGATTCACAGGTTGGACTATGAAAATACTGCATTTAGATGCAGATTCTATCATTTGATGGGTCACCTCCAAGATAGATGCCCTCTTCCTAAAAAGTTCACAAAGAAAAAAAAGGGGTAGACTTCTAACCATAAAAATTGGCAAACAGATTACGCTCCGTCTCTAGATGGGGATGAGGAGAGTGAAGACGAAGAACAACCGGAAGTACATAAAAATGAGGAAAATATAATGAAATCTGATTCAGTGGATGCACAAACACTGGGAAGAAAGAACTATGGTGTAGAAACACTATCAAATTATGTGAATCCTGCAGATGCTTCTTTTAGTGGACTAAAGCATGCACATGAAACAGAAAGCTCAAATTCTGATAAAGATCTAGTTACTGTTCAGTAGCCGGGGGAGATGGTAGGTAAAAAATTGATCGTAGTTGTCACTCCGCAAGATGGTTGGACTGAAGTGAAAAGAAAGAAGATGGGGAAAAAGTGGAAAATAGAGACATATTTTCATCCTTGATTACCATGTCCTATGATGTATTATAGTTTTATCTTTTTTTCATAGACCTTTGGTCTATTTTTTGACCGCTTGCTTCGGCACTTGAGCTAATTCCTCGTAATACATTTGCATCTACAAAATGTAATTTTGATTCTCCTCGGCTGAAATAAAATAATGCTTTTTTTTCCAAGAAAAAAATCCTAATCATGAGGGGCCGAATAAGCTCTGTCTAATAGTTGAAAATGAGAAATTTTATACTTCAAACCCTCCTAAACAATCCAAGAGAGAAAATGAAGTGGAAAAGGGAAGTAAAATGGTTGTTCAGATGCACTCTGCTAAATCAACAGGTGATTTGTATTCTAAGGTAATGGAGGAGAGAAAGAAGCATGAGGTAAAAGGGAAAAAACTGGTAGGTGACAATAAAACTCTTGAATCGAGCATGAGAAAATATGAGATGTTTAATCAAAGGCTTACTAGGAGTATTATTAGTCTTTCGGTTCCAAGAACCATAGAACAGAGTAGTGAACCCATTGTTGTTGAAGATAATAGTGAAAATGAGGATGAATCTCCTCCTCGTGAAACTCCCATCAATGAATTTGAACATGAACAGAGTAATAGTCACAACGATGTGGTGGCATCTCCTAAGAGACTCATGATATATAATTCACCATTACCAGCACAATCTGAACATGAAGCTCGATTTGATTCACCATTAAATGATGAAGATTCTCTAGCAGAGACTTTAAAAGCAGCGAAGCAGTCGATCAAGCATAAGGCTGATCGGTTAAAAGACATTGAAGAAGCTCATGACAGGTTGAAAACAGAGTTACAATAGAAAAAAAATGAATTGCTTATGTGGGTAGACCGATGGCAACAAATGAAAGCCAACAAGGACAAATACAAAGAAGAAAAGAAATTGTTAGCTGCAACTAATGATAAATTACTGAAAGATGAAAAAATCCATGAAGAAAAGATCTTGAAACTCGGGGCCAAGCTGGTGGAAGCCAGGAAAGCTATCAAGTTACAGATAGCAACAACTTAGTCTATGTTTAGTTACTATGATTTCAGTTTTGACAGGTAATAAAATGTTTTAACTAGCACACCTGCAAAATCGTAGATTTTACAGGTATGCTTACAATTAGTATTATTTTATTTTTATTTCTTGTTATTGTGATTTTAATGAGAAATTAATATTTGTTACAGGTGTACATATTGTTGGTATGCTATAAAGAACGAATACTATTTTTGCTCGTCATTGGTATTCATTGGTGCTTCTAGAATAATGGGATATTAAATACAGCCACATCATAGGTCGATTCATCTGAGCAGAAGATAATACAGGTCAATCATTTAATTGACATTTTTGTTTCATAGGATAAAGTGTATCTACCAGGTGCCTTCTTTGAAGAAATCTGATGCAAAAGAATAGGGATAGAATTTGTGTCTCTATTATGTAATGGTTGTTAGAAACTGAAGGGATATTTTTAGCATGTGTGTTACATAGAAACTGGAAGGAGTTACTAGTCTTATTATATAAGCTAGTAAGCTCGGTGTAAAGATGGTCGATGGAGTATTGAAGGAAAACACTTATTAGAAATATAATAACAGTGTCTGGTTTTAATTTCTTTACTGAAGTTTTACCTTCGTGGAGTATTGTGACTAGAGTTCTCAAACTGGTATCACTGCTTGTTACTCTTTCAACAACTTAATATATATATATATTTCTATATAATGTTTTCTCATCATATATTTTTATGCAATTGTAATGTGATATGATTGTAATTATTATCCGAAATTATACTCTGTTTTCATAGTTATGATGTTTGATTAAGAATATTATTGAGTTTGGTTAATCGATATTTGAATCATTAATTGGTAATTAATTTAATTTTCCAAGTTGCTCTCAGTTGAGATAGGATAGCTAGTTAATTTTAAGTCTTAGCTTAGTTTATTTTAATATTTTAGTTATCTTAATAGTTTTTAAATAGAATTAGATTAGTTTGATAACATTTAAAATAGTCTTTTAGTTAAAATATTTAAAACAAAACCCTTAAACTGGAGACATTCCTTAAGAAAGCATTTTAGGATAACTTAGACTTAGGAAACTAAGTCTAGGGTTTATTTTAATTAGTAATAGAATTAGGATAAATTTTACTGAATTTTTAAGTTCTCCTTAAGAGGATAATTTATGTTGGTAGCAGGACCATAACCTGCAAGATTTTGCCATTTCAAACACACTAGAAGCTGCTTTAAGCAACTTGTGTGGGCTTATTCTCCTTAGGTTGGCCAAGTCAGAAAATTCGGCCAACAAATGGCGCTAGAAGGAGGGTATGTTAATGATTAATGGCATGTAAAACTAATGATAAAAATTCAACCAGTCAACAACCTTCGTTACAATATGAAGTTAGTAGATCACCATTCATAGAAACTATTATGAGCATCCTTGAGTGTGATCACATTACATCTCCATTCACTCCTGAACATAGTACTCAAACTTTAGAAGAATCACATCATATTCTTACGAGAGCATATGCTCATCAACTTGGTTTAACTCCAATAGAATATGGTCTCCCTAGACAATAAAGACGTAATCCTCAATTGAATATAGTTACTCAAGATTCAGTAGAATCTGATAGCACTCCAAGTTATCATGTTAGAAGTCATCATAGAGAAACTGATAGAACAAATATTGCTAGAAGATTGACTTCTGTAGGCGGTTTTGATCAACCACCTTCTCCTCCAGAATCACCACTCGATATTCCAAGGTCATCTAATTCAGGGATTTCTTCAGATTTTGAAGGAATTCCTATGGTTGGAAACATACATGTAGGAGGAGGAGGTAATCCTCCACCTAATCCTCCACCCAATACGCAACTTCCTTTGTTGAGAACAACTACTGTATCTGTGCCTGGTATACAACATCCTCTGCCAAAACGTTCAGATAAACTTCTTCCGAAGTTTAATCCAGATAACAAAGATCCTGTAGAGGTGCATGTAGATAAATTCATGTTAGTTGTTCCAACCATGAATGTTCAGCATGAAGATGTGGTTTGTCAATTGTTCCCTTTAAATTTTGAAGGGAATGCATATACTTGGTACTTTTCGTTAGTCCAAGTATCAATCACAAATTGGGATGAATTCAATAAAGCTTTCTTAGATAAATTTGGAGAGGATAAAACACCTACTCTTTTAGCTCTTGAGTTATCTCAAATAAAAATGGAACCTAAAGAAAGAATTAAATATTTTAATTACAGATTTCTTACACTAAACAATAAAATTCCTGTTGCTTCTCAACCACTCGAGGATATTATCATTGAAAAGTATACTTCAACTTTACCAAGGTATCCTGGGATGTTTGTTAAGAGAGCTGGTAAAACAACTCTTGTGGAAACTTTTGAGGAAGCCATTAAGGTTGAGAAGGATTCTATGTCCTATGAACCAGATAGAAGTGGAAAAGCTGATACTTTTCCTCGTAGGAAGATTGAAAGACCTAATTTGGAAAAGGATAAGGAATTTGATGTAGAACAGCTGTAGAATTCTATTCGGGCATTAACTAATGAAGTTGTAGGATTAGAAAAAACTAATTCTGAAGCTTCCTCTTTTAGAGGATATTTTAGAATCAGTTTAGACAGAATCCTAACAGTAATAATACAACAAGTACACCTCCTGATATAGCAGTAAATGAAGAAATTTTCAATACCATCCGAGCAATCTTATCTTTATCCGAAACTCCCTCAAATCAAGAAATTGATGAAAATGAAGAGGAAGAGGAATATGAAAATGAAGAAGAATTGGAAGAACCTCAACAAGTTAACGGTCATTTCTGGGACAGTCTAGTAAAATATTATGAAGGTAAAAGTCCTCCTTCAGGACAACATGCCTATAATACTCGTAGTAGAACATTTGCAAATACTCCTAAAGCATCATCAAGTTCTACCCCAAGTAACGATAACAATAATTCACAACCAAATAAACAGACTCAATCGGTCAAACAAACTCAGCCTGTAAGGACTGCTCAGTTTATTCAAAATGCTCCAAAGTTGGATTTACAATATGATATAATTGAATATTTAAGGAAAACATGTGCAAATATTAGTATGTATGATCTTCTTCAAATTTACCCGATACCTAATAGTCTTATTATAAATCCTGCCATGAGTTCCATAATTCCTAATGCTAAGCAAAATGTTCCTGCTAATAGTTCTAATAGTGATTTAATACCGGCTAATAAAGGAAAGTCAGTAGCTGATAAAGCTTTGTTAATAGGAAAAAATTCAAAATCAACAACTCCTCCATTCCTTCTTACTTTCGAGATTTTTAATAGGAACGTTCACAATTGCATGGTTGATTTTGGAGCATCTTCCAATGTAATGCCTTTGTCTGTGTGCAAAAGGTTAAATGGAAAGTATGTTCCATCAAACTCACAGATTACTCAATTGGATACGACAAATGTGAGGGTAGTAGGAGAGATGAAAGATGTTCTAGTAAGGATTTCTTGTAACCCTTCAATTTTTCAAATTATAGATACTGTGGTTGCAGACATTCCTGATGCATATGGGTTGTTTTTGAGTAGAGATCGGTCTCAACAATTGAATGGATTCTTTTCTACAGATAGTCAACTTTATGGTTACCTAAGAATGGAAAGTCAAATAAAATTAAGATAAATAGAGAAATATATCTGAAACATACTGTGATAGAATTACATGATCCCAGTGAACCGGTTTTATTTTCAGATTCTATAATGGGGAACTATATGTATGAACTTGGGTTCGGTAATTTTAAATCTGAAAATTCTATTTTCTCTGACAATAAACAACAATCATAAATTATTAATGTTACAACTATCTCTCAGGATTATTCATTCAAGGAAGTTGTAAATGATGTAGATAGTCATAATATTGTAAATATTATTGATAGTAAAGTAGTTGCAAATAATTCTACATGGACTTTATATTTCGATGGGTCAAAGTCTAAGGAAGGACCAGGAATTGGCTGCCTGTTAATTGAACCTAAAGGAAATAAAACATGTAGAGCATGCAGGCTTGAATTTCATTGTACAAACAATAGTATGGAAAATGAAGCTCTAATTCAGGGTCTGAAGAAAGCGATTGATTTGTATATTAAAGTGCTAGTTGCATATGGTGATTATGAAATCATTGTTAGGAAAGTCCATAACTCTATTCATTGCATTTCTAAACATTTGCAGAATTATCAACGAGAGGTATGGAATCTCATTTCACATTTTGATGCATTTAATATAATGTCAGTTCCAAGATTTCAGAATCAAGAGGCAGATTTATTAGCAAATGTAGCATCAAAATTGATCTCATTTGAGAATTTCACACCTGATTTCTTTTCGGTTGAATTGATTTTTAGACCTTCTATACCAAATAATATATTTAACTAGCGTGTTTTTGATAACGATGTGTAGGTGCTAAATTTCCTAAAAAGTGTTGATACTTTCAAAGATTCAGCCATTGATGAAGTTACACATGATGAACATTTGCGGGATTTTTCGGTAATAAATGATTTTTGTTTAGTTGAAAAAGCTTTCGAGAAGGTAAAACCGATTCCTAATTCAGTTTTGAGATTATAAAAGTTTTTATTATCTTCAAGATAAATTTAGTTCTATTCCTAATTGTAAAACTACTAGCTCACAAATGAAATATGAAACTATAAATTTAGGAACATAATTGAATACTCAAACTGTAAATCTAGGAATAGATTGCACTCCTAGAGAAAAATAAGCATTCATAAAATTATTCAAAGAATTTAAGGATGTATTTGCATGGACATATGACGATTTGAAAATTTTCAATCCACAAGTCATGCAACACATTATTCCAATAAAACAAGAATCAAAACCTTTCAAACAGAAACTTAGGAGTATCATCTGTCACTAGAACCAACAATTAAGAAGGAACTAAATAAACTGTTTGCTGCTAGGATTATTTTTCCCATTCGACGTACTCAGTGGGTAGCTAACTTGGTTCCAGTTAGGAAGAAAAATGGTGATATTCAACTATGTGTTGATTTTAGAAATCTTAATAAGTCTTCTGAAAAGGATAATTACCCAGTTCCTCCCATGGAACAAATCCTTCAAATAGTTTTTGGGTCTGTGATACTGTCACTTCTTGATGGTTTCTCAGGATACAACCAAATATTGGTTTCCCGAGATGATCAATTGAAAATATCTCTTAGAACTCCATGGGGAACATATGCTGACAAAAAGATGTCCTTTGGGTTAATCAATGTCGGGGCAACTTTTCAAAGGGAAATGGATATTTCTTTTAGAGGGTTAATTAATCATTCAGTAGTTGTATATTTAGATGATGTTACTGTGTTTTCTAAATGTCAACATGATCACATCAATCATCTTGGAAAAGTATTTGAACGTTGTAGGAAATTTGAAGTTTCCTTAAATCCAAAGAAAACAATATTTGCTATTTCATAAGGTATTTTATTAGGTTGTGTGGTTTCAAAACACGGGATCATGATTGATCCTGAACGAACCCAAGATATCTCAAAAATAACTTACCCTTGTAGCAAAAAAGCAATGCAATCGTTTCTTGGTAAAATAAACTTTGTTAGAAGATTGATCCCCAGTTTTTCTGAAATCATCCGTCCTTTACAAAAAAATGATTAAGAAGGATGCTATTTTTAATTGGGGACAAACTGAAAAAGAATCCTTTTAGAGAATTTTAGAAGCCATTTCAGAAGCTCCGAGTCTTTTCAGCCCAGATTTTAACAAAGATTTCATATTGTATACTTTCGCTTCTGACATATCATATGCAGCAGTTTTAACTCAGCTAAATCAACAAAATAGTGAAGTGCCAATTTATTTTATGAGCTCAAATTTTAAAGGTGCTGAACTTAATTATCATGAGGTTGATAAGCATGATTTTGTTGTTTTCAAAGCTGTCAAACACTTTTGTCCATATTTATTTAAATCTAGAACGAAAGTGATAGTTCCTTACCCTTTAGTCAAAAATTTGTTAGTACAGAAATATTTCGGTGAAAAAAGAGCACCATGAATGACATCTCTTCAAGAGTATGACTTGGAAATTAACCCTTCAATGGTAGTAAAGGGTCATGGATTATTTAAACTTGCCACTGAAGTAGATCATCTGCCTAATAGTATTTCCAAAGTTGTTATCCATGAAGTCTTACTAACTTAGGAAATTTACTTTTATCCTCCACCACAAGATTCTTAGTATACATATTTAAGGACACTTCTGGAAATAGGAGCTGCTCTTGATTACCCTGAACCAAGGAAAAAGAGAGCACTTAGACTGAAATATGCTCCTTATTTACTAATTGATAATATTCTTTTTAGGATAAATTCAGATAGTGTTTTACTTCGATGCCTAGAAAAAGATGAAACATAAGTGATTTTGAAAGAATTACATTTTGGACTGGCAGGTGGTCAGTTTGGTGGAGAAACTATGGCACATAAGATTCTTAAGGATGGCTATTATTGGCCTACATTATTTCGAGATTCTTATGATTTTGTCAGGAAATGCCAGGAATGTCAACTTGCTGGAGGTAGAGTTAAGAAGTTTTCTTTGTTTTTACAACTTGTTTCAGTAGAAAGGCCTTTTCAGCAATGGGGTATTCATACAGTAGGACCAATAAACCATCCCTCTTCTATGCAACACCAGTACATTATAACTGCAACTGATTATTTTACCCATTGGGTAGAGGCTTCACCTTTAAGGGTTGTAAACACCAATCAGGTTATCTTATTTTTAGAATCTTTTATCATAACGAGATTTGGTGTTCTATATTCTTTTGTCTTTGATGATTCCTCATATTTTTCATCAATTGAGTTAACTCAATTTTCCTTAGAGAAGGGTATAAGGGTTAGATATTCAGCTAATTATCATCCTCATGGAAATGGTTTAGCTGAATCAACAAATAAAAATTTGTTGAAAATTCTCAAAAGAACTATTTCAACTCATCATCATGATTGGCACATATAGTCATTTAATGCCCTTTGGGAAGACAAAGTAACTCCTAAATATGCAATAGGTAACTCACCTTTCTTCATGGTTTATGAAACTGAGGCTATTTTACAACCAAATTTAGTTTTACCTTCATTAGAGTCAGCCGAGTCTGTTCAGGATGAAGATTGTCCAGCAATGGAGAAAATGATTAACACTTTATTAAAACTTGAGGAAGAAAGAGACACGTCAAAACAACATTTTACAAAACATCAACAAATTGTTAAGTCTTGGTTTGATCCATCCTCAAGTTCTAATCGAGAATTCCAGGCGGGGGACTTGGTGTTAAAATGGGACAAAGTCCATGAGGAGAAAGGAGATCATACCAAGTTTCAAAAACTTTGGTTAGGCCCATTTGTTATTGCTGAAAAGATAGGTCCAAGAAATTTTCGTTTGCAAAACCTAGAAAGTCAATTTGAAACATTTCTGGTAAATGGACTGATCTTAAAAAAATATTTTTGATGACTTTTTCAGACCCTAAAATTTCTATATAATTTTGTATATGATGTTGTTTTCTTTTAAAATCAGTTCTTGTTTGTAAATAATTTTATTTAAATTTTAAGAACTTCCTGTATATATTATTATCATAAAATTTTATAAAATTGACTATCAAACAGAATTATGATAAATTCATGATTCTTATGTTCATTCAAATATCATTTGACCCATGTAAATACTCTTGAAACTTATTTTTGATTTTCTTAAATTGAAATTTTTCCACTCAAGTATTAACATATCAATCATTTGTATCAAGGATTATCGAATCTCTGTATATATGTTTCAAGATAATCAGTCACTAATGTACATACGTTGTTGAGAGGACAAGTGTAAATAAAAAAGTCCTGTGGTTTAAACTCAGTTTCTTCATTAGTTTAAAATTTTGGTATTAGACTAAGTCTTTTAAAAATTGGTTCAAAATGATCAAAGTTTCTTATGTCTATTAAGAACCTATCATTATTTGTAAATATTTGTAAATATTGTTCAAATTATCCCTCATTTTACTATTTTCTTTTGATAGTTAAGATGGCTAATTAATGTCTTTTTCAAGAATTATACTTTGAAAAAATCTTTATAGATCTCTATCATCAGTCATTTATTTTAAAGTTATTTACAATTTGAAAAAATTTTAGATCTGTTCCATTCAATAAAATTCTAAAATTTAAAATGTGAGACAAAAGGTCTTAGTAATAAGTCGATCTGATCGAGATCATAAATATCATTGGCATGACATTATTAGGAAACTAATAATGGCTCTTGGTCGTAAGGTCAAGAGATAGGGGGTCTCATCACGAGACAGCTGATTAATTTTCTGGTGATATTGGTGACTGACATTACCATTTGGTTTCCATGCTAGGTAATGATCTCTTATTTTATAAAATGTAAAATTTCAAACTCAATAAAGTGAAACTCAATAGGAGGTCTCATCACGAGCCGACCTAATCATGATCATGAGTGATGTCTAGTATAACTTCATTTTTTATCATCAAGGTGATGGCTCTTGCTTAAAAGATCAAGAGACAAGAGGTCTCATCACGAGCTGGCTTGCTTATTCTAGGCAGTTCTCATGAATGATACTATCACATTAGGTTATCATTCCTACATAGTAGTCTTCATTCAAAATAATTGTTTCGATAAAAAAAGAAAAAGAAAAAAAAAGGAAAAATATTATATTCATGGAACAGATTCTAGAATTTTATCAGTGAAGTAGATTTCTATATCTTACACTGATGGTGCATATTATCTTTACTATAAGTACTTTGTTTTCATTAGGATATTTTTAAGTTTATCTTTAACAAAACTTTTATTTACAGAGATGGGATATTTCTGAATTATACTTGCGAATATAAATCAGCTAATGGTTTTTACTTATACTAATAATTTTTTATTGTTTTGAATAGATTTTAAGATTTTGTTTATACTATCATTTGGAAATTGTATGAGCAGAGATAACTGGATCGCCCATGTCATCGCCATTTGTTGGCAGGCAACAACCCTCTCAATTTTTGCTTCTTTGCTGAATAAAAATGATCAATTCTCTTCTATTATTTATCACAAAATATATATATAAGAGTGCCTTCAGAATCTTCGATTCTGAAGGTACTCTAAATTAAAGAAGACTTAAGGGTTATACTAGAATTTTAGGGAACGCTTTCATAAATTTAATAAATTAGCAGCTGTTAATTTTGCAATTTTACATATATAATCATTTTTTATTATTATCAATACATCTGATTATATATTGATTCAAGATTTTTAAATTATAGTCTGCTAAATAGTTCTTTGAATTAAAAGGAAAATACATTTTGAACTTGTTACAATTAGGTTTTATTGATTTCTTTTGGACACAGTATTCATTATTAGTTTTTTGTAATTTATATGATTAGGGTTGATGAATTAATTGAAATATTTTATTTTAACCCGAATAATATATTTTTACATAAAACTTTATCTTTTAATACTATGTCATTTTACAAATTGTTGAAAGTATATATATGTTTCTAAAAATAGCTAAAGTTTATTTTTATATATAGCATTTTCAATGTCCATTGTGTTATAATCATAGTAATTGATTTTTGATCTAGTGTTAGTATTTAATGAATTTTGCATCCGATCATACTTTGCAATAGGTCATATGATGATTTGGATTTTATGAGTTCATTCAAAACTATATTTGAATCTATTACATGGATAAATATGGTTTTGAGTATTTAAATTATTATCCAAAGTTGATCTTGGTACTTGGTTGGATCTACGAAACCCTAGGAGACATCATTGCTTGTAATGACAACTTCACATCATTTAGTTCAATAGCACGATTGCCTTCCATGTATAATCCTTTCCTATTTAACATTTGACAATTGTGTGTATGGTACAAGATACGAATGGTTGATTTTATAAAATCTATTCATAAGTATTTTAATATGTAATAATCATCTTAGTTGGATCTGTCCATATTAATATAATCCTATCTAACAGTCATATAACATTCATGAAAATAATTGATGTCAAATATATTGTAATGATTTCAGATCACATCAATTTGTTTGATGAAATACCTGCGGTAGTTTGATGGTGAAGTTCTCACACGTAGAAACCAGTCTAGGGTTACTCATTAGCTCCTCTAGAATAACGTGAAGGTTCATAACATGTATGTGTATTCGTGTATCCCTATTCCTTCAGTATTTACAATGCCTTTCAATCCTCTGTCACAGAAACAACTGATAGTTGAACAAATGGCTCCTTTAAGTCGTTTTGAGCTTTCTGTTCCTCAAATGTCAGAAGCTGACCTTGAAGTTATTGCCCTATTTGAGAAAATTGATTGGAAACACTTCTTTTGGGGTTTCAGTGGACACAATGAGGAATTTACCAGATGGTTTGCATTGTCTTTTGATGGAAATGTTGCTCAGATAGGTGATTCATAGCTAGTCATAGATGAAGAGTTTATTTCGAAAGCTACGAAGCTGCCTCGGACTGGTGAACGCTGGTTCAAAGGGTCACGAATTGACAAGAAAAAGTTTAAGCAGTTCCTTCTTCCATTATCAAAGGAAGTTGCATACCTTAAGTTCAATTTTCCTATAAAATATTTTAGTAATCAATGGCGAGCTCCTTTTGAAGCCATTTCCAGGTACATCTCTTGTGATGGTTAGTATTCAAATGTCCAATTATATCATCTGAGAATTTTAATGTATCTTAAGGGTTTGAAGTTAAATATGCCCTACTTTATACTTCATAGTTTGCATAAAATGGTTTTTATGGTTCAACATACCATTGGTAATCAAAACCGTAGTCTTTTCCATCATGGCCTAATCAAAATGTCAGTTCAATATCAGTTAGTTACAGTAGGAAAAACATGGGATGAATTCTTAAAATAAAATGACTTCGGGTTAACCCAATTGTAGTGCCCCTCTTATACCTAGGTTCCAATGTGTGCAGAGATTTTGTTATTATGTTTTCACTTTTACTACGAAGGAGTCAAATCTGTTAGCAGCAACCTTCCTAAGAAATATTCATGCACATTGTAAACAATCATTTGAGAATTATCTTAACAACATGTCATGGTGCCCTGAAGACGGCTTACTGTGCATACCATAAATTTGTAAGATAACAGTGAAATTATTCCTATTATCTTTTTGCAGTATTTCCTTCCTATACAAAAATTAAGGATTAAGAAGCAATCTTTCATAAACGGTCGTTCTTAGATTTAGTTCATACATAATAATACTTTCTACAACTTCCTCACCATGAGGACAAATAAAAAGTTAATATTCCAACAACCCTAAGATAACAATGGCAAGGACACTTAGATTGTGACATCCAAATGAATTGAAATTGAGTTTCTCTTAATTCTTATACAATCACAATCAGGAGATCTTTTCTCAATTCATAGGTTATTCATTAGACATAGTTAACATAGGCATGACAGATACAATGCTTTGTTCATATAATAATCCTTGGAATGATACTGATCTATATCAACAAATTTTAGCTATGCATGAATAAAATCCCTATCACCATTCTTATACCATTCGTCGAGCGATGCAAGCACAAGCAACGGGCGAAGGGACAAGAATCCCCGAGGCAGCTATTAAGATACAACAAGATTAGATAGTTACAGTTTGATGAATAGAATAAATAATCTGTTTCATAATCGAATGCATATTTACTGTATGGTGCTCTACCATACTTTCATCATCCGCATCCTCATTACGACTCCTTCCCTGCACTTCACAACTTAGCATTAAAATATTCAACTATTCAAGGAGGAAAATATAAACTCATTTTATAAATGCAGCTAGCCACTTTAACGACTAGCACTAATAACTAGAAAATAAAACCAAATTAGAACTTCATTTTCTACATTAAAAGACTGGACCAACTGAAAGCTTCACTTCAACTTTCCACCCAACCAATTGACTCTATCTGGCGTGCGTTCTTCCGCCTAGAGTCACCCCCGAGCTTGGGCGACGAACCCACTAAGGTCAAGGGAACATCCCCAAGTGTTCTAAACATGTTTCATGGTTCGACCATACCACTTAGATGTATTAAACATTTTATATAACCTTATATATCACAATCTCTATTTTCTTTTGGGATCTATCAAATGTTATATATATGAGACATTATATATATAAACATCTTTATGATATATAAAACATTATATATCAACATTTTTATTTTTCTGAAAGATTATATGTAAAACCTTATATATAATATTTGGTATAAGAAATGATATATATATTACTGTCTTTATTTTCTTTTGAGATATATTAACCATATACATATAACCTTATATCAGAATCTCCACTTTTATTTGGCATCTATCAAATGTTACATATATGAGACATTATATATAACAATTCTTTTTTTTTAATATTATGTAAAACATTTATATCACATTTAGATCAGCCTTTTCATTTTTCTAAAATAATATAAATAAAACTCTTTATATAACACTTTGTATAAGACATTTTATACCTATCGGTGGGTTTATTTCCTTTGAGATATATATTAAATATTATATCAATATCTCCATTTATATCACATTTAGATCAGCCTTTACATTTTTCTAAAATAATATATATAAAACCGTGTATATAACACTTTGTATAAAACATTTTATAAATATCCGTGGGTTTATTTCCTTTGAGATATATATTAAATATTATATATCAAAATCTCCATTTTATATCACATTTAGATCAGCCTTTTCAATAATATTTATAAAACCCTGTAGGTCAAATCACTTTCCAGGATAGTATGCAGCATAGGAATATTCAAATCAATTGTAGCATTCGTTCCACAATGATTTCCTTTTCAGGTCTGTAAAATATTATAAACTTGTGACTTTAATCTCTTTAGGATCTATAAATCATTATATCTAATTTATTATTTAAAACATTGCACATATTATAAGCCAACGATTGTCTTTCTGGTCTATAAGAAATATATCTAATTCGGCGATTGACATTGCACATAATATAAACCAGCGACTTTATTGTCTTCGAGGTCTATAAGCAATATATCTAACTTAATAGACATCAGACATTGCAGATATTATAAGCCAGTTGCTTTATTGTCCTTGCGATCTATAAAACAATACATCTAACTCATTATATTTAAAACATTGCACTTATTATAAGCCAACAGCTTTATCGTCTTTGTGATCTCTTCTGAAAAATTATGACTCTTACCGGTTTATGCAACATTATAATGCAATGTTTATGAAGCCCGATCTCAACCTATGATGCCATCCTACGATACAAGGTTACAATATAAAATTGAGGTGCAATGATTATGTAGACTACCTTCCTCTATGCAAGTAGAAAATGAAAACGATCTGTGTTATCTACATAGTAAATTGTGGCATATCACGGATGTGTAGACTACAGACTATGAAAATCATGCATAAATCTATTCAATCATATTTTCCAGATCGATTCATGGAGAATAATATTCAGACTTTTCAAACTGATATGCAGAGATTTTAATAGTGAAAACGGTTCAGACTTTCCAGATTGATTCATGGGGAATAGCATTCAGGCTTTTCAAATCGATATGCAGAGATTTTAATCAATATATTAAAGAAAATTCATCTGCAAAGCCTGGGATCAATTTGAATGGATAAGTCCTAAAACCCAAAAAAACACGTAGCACGAGAAATTATCCACTAAATGATCCATACACTGAACCAAATTTCAGTGCTGGGGTGCCTAATTCAATCCAAGGCTCTGAATTTTACGCTGTTAAATGCTTATTTACTTTCTTCAAAGGTGGACTGCGAAAATATTATTAGCTCTAGATTGTTCTACAAAGCTTTAGAGACTACTATATATACATGGTTTAGAATCCTCTTTCAGCTACTAAATATTTCAGGCAATAATTGAGATGGAATTTATTTACTTACTTAAAGATGAAGCCGTGTGTGACAGGTCCTCTGATCGAGCCCCTGCAGGTCACTAGCGTCTATCCCAAGCAAAAGCTCCTCAAAACATCCAACGTAAGTGAGAAAGGTTCCGGAGGAGGAGGGAAGGGTTTGACAGGATAAAGAGTCAGTATCGATCCCATCAGAGGGCCGCAAAAGGAACAGAAGAGGTGAAAAAGAGAGCCATAGTACTCCCTAAACGATGAAAACGTGGGCACAATAAAACCTCCAAAACATGGAATGACCTCCTCTTAACTCCAAAACACTCAAAATAAATAAAGAGAGGAGGAAAGATTCCCTTTCCCTCTGCACAATGTTTCCTTAAAGTAAGGCGTTGCATAAGCCACTTATTAAGATGTTTGCAGGTTTCCAAAAAAAATACTGAAGGTGCAGAAAATATCTTGTCAGGATTCCTCCAAACAGGCAGTAAATTAGTTTCCACGATTTTAAGGAAAAATCACTGCATTTATATGCCTTGCATGCATTTTCCTTTTAACTATTTTACCTTTCCCATTTTTTAATTATGTTAACCCCTTTTCAATTTCTTTAATGTTCCTAAATATACTTCTTAGCATCTGCTTTTTCCCTTTTTAACTGTACTTACCATTTTGATTTCAATTTTATTAAGCCTTTTTAATTCTTGAAAGTGCTTGGGCTTTTTGTGAAACATTCCCATTTTATAATAAAAGGCTCTCACATGAAAGCTACACATGACCACATTATTCACATATATTAAAAATAATGCCAAATAATGTCCTATTTTATATATATATATATATATATATATATATATCATAATATGATGCTCCACAAAATGAAGGGAAAATGATTATGACTTCTAAAGGTATTTCCTTTAATAAAGGTTGTGTATTCAATGTGGTTTTCTCACAAACGTATTCCAATGTGCTATCTTTTTAATATATATATATATATATATATATATATATATATATATATAGCTGTTTCTCACATTAGCCTTGAATTTCTTCAACATATATAATGGTGTGTAAAAGGAGTTTTTTTTTTTTTAACTATATATAAAGCATTGTATAAAGGTTAATGAAAAGGTTTTTTTTTCCTTTTAATCATATTAACCTTTTCCTCTATAATTATGAGTAAGTGTCTATTTTTTTTTATTTTTTTTTTTAATTTTATTTTATTTTAATCGACTCCACTATAGATACCAAAGACTGTCACGCTAGTAATTAGACACTACTCTCTATTCACTTAGCATTTACAAACACACAACAAACATTCAAATGAGTTTCTCAGTTTCCCTTTTCCGGAAAGCCCTTTCCCCCTAGTGGGTTCGTCGCCAAATGTCGTTTCAGTCATTCGAAGCTTTCAGTCGTTAACCCTATTAATTATAACCATAACTTGACAGAGGTTTATAGTGGATACTTACAGTGATGCTTACTTACTCTGTGAGCTCTGGGTCGAGGTGGCGAGGGATGCTACATCCTCTCCCCCTTGAACTAACACCGTCCTCGGTGTTACCAGTTTTTCCCAGCCTTGTCTCCTTTTCTTCTTCAGGTTCTTAATGCTTGCTTTTGTATTCTTTAGTCCCTCTTGACAAGTGGGATTAGGTCACCAAACCTGCATTTTAATCATATATATGCATGTCTACTACATCGACATTGTTAACAATGTAAAACTCAGGAATCTAACACCATACAATTTTCATAACATGTCAGTTATATTGCCAATAAGGAAACATATAGATACCATTTTACCTGTATTGCACATACCTTTCCATTACTTTATTTTCAAGTCATAAGTTTATTGTTTAGTTATTACTTATTTACAATATTATAGTTTAATAATTTCTTTTGTTTCTCCAGGTGATATCAAGGGTGCCATGATCGTCTTCATGCCCTTCAAATATCCCGCTTTCCATGGTGCCATGATATCAAGGGTGCCATGATCGTCTTCATGCCCTTCAAATATCCCACTTTCTGTGGTGCCATGATATCAAGGGTGCCATGATCGTCTTCATGCCCTTCAAATATCCCACTTTCCGTGGTGGGGAGTTAGTGCGATGGCTGAGACCCTGTTAACTCAGTCCAATCCACACTATAGAGAGACTCATGGTTACTGAGGAATGAGGTCAACACCTCATTGCGTGCCCCTCAGTTAATCCTCGTGAGTGACCGAGTCTGCGGCCTACCCTCACGGCAGCATGCCTCTTGCAGGTAAAAGCCTCTCTCGCTTTTCAACCTGCCGCATGGAAAATATGTGCTCACCATACCGGTAATTTCCTTCCCTAAGGACCCCCGAGCTGAATGGGGTTGCAGGAAGAAGTACCCAAGCACGATCAGAGTGTGTAGAATCACTAAGGGCCTCCCAACCCTGTTCACACCTGATGAACCAAACTCTCTACAGCCACCATCCGCCTCTGCCTTCATCCGTCCAACATTAGGGTAAAAAGCATCCCATATCCAATCTTCTAATTTAGGATTTCTTTACTTAACTATTCTTAAATTCCATTCCTAGATTTTTTTTTTCTTTTTGATTTGCTATGTTTGTGTGTGCAATGTGTTAATATTTAGAATCTTCTTTTAATTTGTTTATCATGATTTCTTTTTATCTTTATTTTTATTTTATTTTTATGTCATAAGGTTGCACTGTAGCCCAAGTTTATAAGCAAATCTACTTTCATGTCCTTGAAAGATTTGTTTCATACCTTGCGATTATGTAAGAGAGATCAATAGTCTCTATGTTTGCATAGCCTGATTTCCTAGGCTTCTCTTGCATGCCCGATATTGCATCTAACCACAATTTTTCCATCTGGTTTCTGCATTCACTTAGCACTCATTCAATAGTCAATGGAATCTAATTGGATATTCTTTAAGAAAACCATATTCTACTTTATAACAGATCGCACATAGCATCTTATATCCTCATTCACCATTATTTCTTAAGCAAAGCGATAGCAATTACAGGATAAGTTTTTACCTCATGTTTATGTTCATTTAGGCCACAAGCTCAAATGCTATTGCTGTGCGCACCTATAGGGGAGCATCAAGGGTCTGTTCTTGTTGTTTTTATGGACCCAAAACTTGAGAAGTTCCCATGAATCCATTGTCCCAACCAAACAATTGTTCTTAGTTAACAGGAATTTGTTCATCAAGGTGTTAGCAATTGTGCCTTACTACTATCATTCATTTGGCATAATTTTGTATACCTGCATAATCCTAACAATATGCATTTTTAATATAGTCATCCTTTCAGCATCACTTAGGTGCGCATAATGAATTTAGCTAAACTTGCTAGGATTTTGGAAAATATATTTATTCCTTTAAATGATTTATTCATCAAATTCATTGATAGATACCTTATCCTCTTGGCTTACTTTACAGGACATGATGGGACTTCTAAAAAGAGTGAAAACATTTCCTTATAAGTCACATTTTATTCCTTGCTTATTAGCAAACAGAAGATATAGAACATCAAATTCCTATTTAGTAGTTCCTTACCAATACGTATCAGTTCGTTAACAACCAATCCAACTATTAATGTAAGCCCTAAAGGTTGCTTCTCAAAATAATTTTATTTGTCTTGTGCGCATTTATGCAGACTTCCATACCTCTACCAAAATTTTTTGTGCAACTCAAAAAGAAGAGGTTACGTTTGTCTTAATCGTGGATAAAAGGAAAAATGTAAACAAAATATCAACATACCTCTGTACTCACCTTGTTGGGCCTCACCTTGAAGTGGACAGCCTATTCCTAAATAACTACAAGGTCAACCAATACATAATTACTTGAACTTGCTGCATTTTAGAGTACTTGTATTGTAGATTCCTGTTATCTCAAGCCAACTTGATCGTCAATTTACAAAAAAAAACGAAATAGGTAGAATCATTTTTGAGCCCAATAGGCCCGAGTGTTTTGACCTTTGCTCTGATACCATGTGTAGTGCCCCTCTTATACCTAGGTTCCAATGTGTGCAGAGATTTTAATCAATATATTAAAGAAAATTCATCTGCCAAGCCTGGGATCAATTTGAACGGATAAGTCCTAAAACCCAAAAAAACACGTAGCACGAGAAATTATCCACTAAATGATCCATACACTTAACCAAATTTCAGTGCCGGGGTGCCTAATTCAATCCAAGGCTCTGAAGTTTACGCTGTTAAATGCTTATTTACTTTCTTCAAAGGTGGACTGCGAAAATATTATTAGCTCTAGATTGTTCTACAAAGCTTTAGAGACTACTATATATACATGGTTTAGAATCCTCTTTCAGCTACTAAATATTTCAGGCAATAATTGAGATGGAATTTATTTACTTACTTAAAGATGAAGCCGTGTGTGACAGGTCCTCCGATCGAGCCCCTGCAGGTCACTAGCGTCTATCCCAAGCAAAAGCTCCTCAAAACATCCAACGTAAGTGAGAAAGGTGCCGGAGGAGGAGGCAAGGGTTTGACAGGATAAAGAGTCAGTATCGATCCCATCAGAGGGCCGCAAAAGGAACAGAAGAGGTGAAAAAGAGAGCCATAGTACTCCCTAAACGATGAAAACGTGGGCACAATAAAACCTCCAAAATATGGAATGACCTCCTCTTAACTCCAAAAAACTCAAAATAAATAAAGAGAGGAGGAAAGATTCCCTTTCCCTCTGCACAATGTTTCCTTAAAGTAAGGCGTTGCATAAGCCACTTATTAAGATGTTTGCAGGTTTCCAAAAAAAATACTGAAGGTGCAGAAAATATCTTGTCAGAATTCCTCCAAATAGGCAGTAAATTAGTTTCCACGATTTTAAGGAAAAATCACTGCATTTATATGCCTTGCATGCATTTTCCTTTTAACTATTTTACCTTTCCCATTTTTTAATTATGTTAACCCCTTTTCAATTTCTTTAATGTTCCTAAATATACTTCTTAGCATCTGCTTTTTTCCTTTTTAACTAT
>LPNX010771930.1:87706-102183 GCA_001517045.1 Pseudotsuga menziesii | reverse complement strand
TATATATATATATATATATATATATATATATATATAGCTGTTTCTCACATTAGCCTTGAATTTCTTCAACATATATAATGGTGTGTAAAAGGATTTTTTTTTTTTAACTATATATAAAGCATTGTATAAAGGTTAATGAAAAGGTTTTTTTTTCTTTTTAATAATATTAACCTTTTCCTCTATAATTATGAGTAAGTGTCTATTTTTTATTTTTTATTTTTTTTAATTTTATTTTATTTTAATCGTCTCCACTATAGATACCAAAGACTGTCACGCTAGTAATTAGACACTACTCTCTATTCACTTAGCATTTACAAACACACAACAAACATTCAAATGAGTTTCTCAGTTTCCCTTTTCCGGAAAGCCCTTTCCCCCTAGTGGGTTCGTCGCCAAATGTCGTTTCAGTCATTAACCCTATTAATTATAACCATAACTTGACAGAGGTTTATAGTGGATACTTACAGTGATGCTTACTTACTCTGTGAGCTCTGGGTCGAGGTGGCGAGGGATGCTACACCAATTTTGGCCTACCAACTTACCTAAGACTTGTGAAAAACAAAGAAGACATTGTGAAGGAGAAGTAAAAGAAGAGACTGATCATATAACTGATCATGAGGGGCTGGATAAGCTCTATCTAATAGTTGAAAATGAGAAATTTTATACTTCGAACCCTCCTGAAAAATCCAAGAGAGAAAATTAAGTGGGAGAGGGAAGTAAAATGGTTGTTTAGATGCACTCTGCTAAATCAACAGGTGATTTGTATTCTAAGGTAATGGAGGAGAGAAAGAAGCATGAGGTAAAAGGGAAAAATGTAGTAGGTGACAATAAAACTCTTAAATTGAGCATGAGAAAATCTGAGATGTTTAATCGAAGGCTTACTAGGAGTATGATTAGTCTTTGGGTTCCAAGAACCATAGAACATAGTACTGAACCCATTTTTGTTGAATATAATAATGATAACGCGGATGAATCTCCTCCTTGTGAATCCCCAATCAATGACTTTTAATAGGAACAGAGTAATAGTCACAACGATGTGGTGGTATCTCCTAAGAGACTCGTGAAAATAACTCACCATTACCAACACAGTCTGAACATGAATCTCAATTTGATTCACCATTAAATGATGAATATTCTCTAGCAGAGACTTTAAAAGCAGCAAAGCAGTTGATCAAGCTTTCGAAACAACATAAGGCTGATTGGTTAAAAGACGTCGAAGAAGCTCATGATAGGTTGAAAACAGAGTTACAATAGCAAAAAAATGAATTTCTTATGTGGGTAGACCAATGGCAACAAATGAAAGCCAAGAAGGACAAATACAAAGTAGAAAAGAAATTGTTAGCTACAACTAATGAGAAATTACTGGAAGATGAAAAAATCCTTGAAGAAAATATCTTGAAACTCAGGGCCAAGCTGTCAGAATCTAGGAAAGCTATCAAGTTGCAAATAGCAACAAATTAGTCTATATTTAGTTATTATGATTTTAGTTTTGACAGGTAGTACAATGTTTTAATTAGCACACCTGCAAAATTGTAGATTTTATAGGTATGCTTACAATTAGTATTATTTTATTTTTATTTCCTATTATCGTGATTTTAATGAGGAATTAATATTTGTTACATGTGTACATATTGTTGGTATGTTGTAAAGAATGAAGACTACTTTTGCTCATCGTTGGGATTTGCCGGTGCTTCTAGAAGAATGGGATATTAAAGACAACCACGTCATAGGTCGATTCATCTGAGCAGAAGATAATACAGGCTAGTCATTTAATTGACATTTTTGTTTCATAGGATAAAACGTATCTGCCAGGTGCCTTCTTTGAAGAAATCCGATGCAAAAGAATAGGGATAGAATTTTTGTCTTTATTATGTAATGGTTGTTAGAAACTGAAGGGATATTTTTAGCATATTTGTTATATAGAAACTGGAAGGAGTTACTAGTCTTATTATATAATCTAGTAAGCTTGGTGTAAACATGGTCAATGGAGTATTGAAGGAAAAGACTTATTAGAAATATAATTACAACGTCTAGTTTTAATTTCTTTACTGAAGTTTTACCNATATATATATATATATATATATATATATATTTCTATATATTGTTTTCTCATCATATATTTTTATGCAATTGTACTGTGATGTGATTGTATTTATTATCTGAAATTATACTCTGTTTGCACAGTATTGAGTTTGGTTAATCAATATTTGTATTGATAATTGAAATTTGGTAATAAAAACCTTTCATATTTATCTTTTATTTCATTTGTATTTTCTACAATGTTTTCATGAATAAATATCATCTTGTTATTCAAATATTCAGTATTGAATATTAGTTAATAATTAATAAGGCATCACAGAATAAATTAAAAGTAGTTACCTATTTTAATTTTTTGTTGTTGTGCATATTCAACAAAGTGATTTTATGATAATGATTTAAATATTTTCATTTGAATTGTTATTGCATATCTCTTTGTTTATTTGAATCATTAATTGATAATTAATTTAGTTTTCCAAGTTGCTCTCAGCTGAGATAGGATAGCTAGTTAATTTTAAGTATTAGCTTAGTTTATTTTAATATTTTAGTTTATCTTAACAGTTGTTAAATAGAATTAGATTAGTTTGATAAAATTTAAAATAGTCTTTTAGTTAAAATATTTAAAACAAAGCCCTTAAACTAGAGACTTTCCTTAAGAAAGCATTTTAGGAAACTTAGACTTAGGAAACTAACTCTAGGGTTTATTTTAAGTAGTAATAGAATTAGGATAAATTTTACTAAATTTTTAAGTTCTCCTTAAGAGGATAAATTCCGTTGGTAGTAGGACCATATCCTCCGATATTTTTTCATTTCAAACACACTAGAAGCTGCTTTAAACAACTTGTGTGGGATTAATCTCCTTAATTTGGCCAAGTCAGAAAATTCAGCCAAAACGCCCCTACTGGTACCTTCCAAGTTGACAGGAGATCCCCATTGTGACAAACTCGATATGAAATAGATGTCTTCAAGTATAATCTCTAGAATCTCACCTTGTAATTCAAATGCACCCAGATCATGATCCCAGTAGTTGATCAAGAACTCTAGTAAGGGGACATTGGATCGCATAGGTGAGGTGCAAAAGAATCTAAGAAACCCACTTTGCCGCAATGCATGCACTGTGGGGGCACTACAAAGAGAATATTGGTCCATGTATTCACAATCCCTCTCCCTCCACTCCAAGACCATGTTTCAGCCTATCAACAAGGCCATTTTCAAACATTAAATTCATTTAAAAAATTGTGATTTTGGCCCTAGATATTTTTTTTCTATGTCGCACAGTATACGCGACTTTCCTCTGGACATGTCATGTATCGTACACGAGTTTCTTTCGAGAAAGCCACGTATAAAACGTGTGTACATGACTATCTATGTTGCATACCTGCATATACAATGCGACTATCTTTAAACTAGCTGAAAACATCAATTTTTTCATAAAATTAAAAATTTGCTTGAATGAAAAGAAAGAGCATGGAGAGTTGATTTAGCTGGCACTTGTGGATTTGAAAATCGTCTAGCGGTTTGACCATAGTGAGAAATTGAAGGCAGAGGTAAAACTTGCCTATCTTGGGTAAAAATGTGAAATGGTGAATTTGATTTCTACTTTTGCACGATTTATAGAAATTATTTAAAAAAGTGGGTTTTTTAACCTGTAGTTTGAAATTTTTATTAAAATCAAACTAATTCCATGTCATGTTTACCTAATGAAACAAGTACAAGGTTATTCAAAGTCGTTTTCCACTCATAGAGGGTAGGATTTTGATCATTTATATGCATTTTTGTATTTATACTTAATCCACTTTACCCCTAAATTTACTACTTTGACCACAAACTATGGTATTTTAACCATTAGTACCTTGTCTATATCATTGTTCTTCTGTGGATAGCTCTTTCCTAACATGAGTACCCTAGCTTAAGACACATTTATTGTCTTTTGGTACTAATTCCGCATTTGTCATAGGTTTAGGAGCCTTTCTTAGTTATTTTTCATGCCAAATTAAGCCTCATTTTGGTCTCTTTTTACAAGCTATCCCTTTTTTAAGGCTCCCCACCCTTATGGATTTTCCTTAGGCCCAGTTCTAACTCCTTAAAATAGACTTGACTACTGAGTAAACTTGTTCATTCAGACTCGTTAATAATATGTGAATGGACATGCACATTGGTGGTAGGTTATCTCTTTCTTGGACCTTATGGAATAATATGGGAAAGGATCACTCTCTTTTCTATGGAATTGAGAAGAGTATTCTCAGGCATAGGTTTATCCATTTTCTCTTTGGGTTACAGTCGGTGGAAACATGTCCTCCTTAAAAATAGCACTCCTTGAACTTTTCGATACCCATGTTTCAGTGCACATTTTCTATCTAGCTATCACTTTGAATTTCTTACTCCTCCACTTGTCATTTATGCCTGGGGAATCAGATCACGTCTCCCACATGATAGATAATTCTAGTTGTTCTATCTGCAAACTTAAAAGCTTTCTTGGGTCATCTTTGTGTTGTGCTCATTGTTCAAGGATTTATCCCTATTTCTGCTTCTTAGCCTAATTCCATCATTATCCTATTTGATATCACTTGTGTTTAACTTCCTTTATATATTTCCTAGTCACTCTTGTGATCCATTCGAGGATCTATTGCCTTCCTCATTATAGTATGGTTTCTCATCAGTATTTCTTGAAGACAAAGTCCTAGATTTTTTACGATGGTACCCTAGGATTCACTTTAATCATTGGTGAATTCCTTTGCTTTAGTTGTCAATTGTCACCTATTGATTGGCAATCTGTTGAATCTTTTCCATGTTCAACTTTGACACATCTATTCACATGGACTAGATTGTACTGGTTTCTTTGAATTTTCATGAAGACCTTAGGTTCACATCTATAACCCGAGTTACACAAGATTGTGTTTTGTTCACTTACACAGCTTCCATATTTTTGAAGACTCATAATGATTTTATATTGTGGCCTTGATCCACCTTTGTAATATACGTGGTCTTGCACCTGTAGCAGATGATGTACTCAAATATTGTAAAGGACCTAGTTTTCCAGTATATTGAACATGGAATCCTCAGATATAATTTTCTATATGACATTTGATATGTATTTGTTTCAGGTACTTCCTTTTCTTCCTTGGACTTCTAAGTTCTCCAAGATAATGATTATAATGTATTTCAGCCATCGTTTCCATCTGACCTCACACATTGGGGGCATCTTTGATAATGCATTGCAAAATTAAAAATTTGCTTGGATGAAAAGAAAGAGCACAGAGAGTTGATTTAGCAAGCACTTGCGGATTTGAAAATCGTCTAGAGGTTTGACCTCAGTGAGAAATTGAAGGCAAAGGTGAAACATGTCTATCTTGGGTAAAAATGTCAAATGGTGAATTTGATTTCTAGTTTTGCACGATTTATAGAAATTATTTTAAAAAGTGGGTTTTTTAACCTATAGTTTGTAATTTTTATAAAAATTAAACTATTTCCACGCCATGTCTACCTAATGAAAGAAGTACAAGGTTATTCAAAGTCATTTTCCACTCATATAGGGTGGGATTTTTATCATTTATATGCATTTTTGCATTGATACTTAATCCACTTTACCCCTAGGATTACTACTTTGACCACGGAATATAGTATTTTAACCATTAGTACCTTGTTTATATCATTGTTATTCCCTGGATAGGGATTTCCTAACATGAGTACCCTAGCTTACGACACATTTATTGTCTTTTGGTAGTAATTCCACATTTTTTGTTGGTTCAGGAGAGCCTTCTCAGTTATTTTTCACACAAGATTAAGCCTCATTTTGGTCTCTTTTTACAAGCTATACCCTTTTTAAGGATCCCCACCCTTATGGATTTTATTTAGGCCCAGTTCTAACTCCTTAAAATAGACTTGACTGTTGAGTGAACTTGTTCATTCATGCTCGTTAAGAATATGTGAATGGGCATCCCAATTGGTGGTAGGTTATGTCTTTCTCGGACCTTATTGAATAATATGAGAAAGGATCATTCTCTTTTCTATGGAATTGAGAAGAGTATTCTCAGGAATAGGTTTATCATTTTTTCGAACCTAAGGGAATAAACTTATGGAAAAGGATCACTTGGTATAATCTTAGTTTTCTCTTTTTCGTGCTCTAGACCTAAACATGAAAAAGATTCTGAGTGTACTTTATGTCTTTGTCATGCTTGTTAAACAACAAGAACAAAACATCGACTTTACTATTGTAATCCCCATTCCTCGTACTCAAATAAATATTTTCGAGTGATATTTCTTTCCTTGACACTCGTAAAACTCAAGCTATAAAATAGTCTTGAAGGAGCATTGGGTAGGTGGTAATTTAACCTTTTTCAGAACTCCTTGACTAAGTACGAAAAAGGTTCACTTTTTCTTCTTCAAAATTTAAGAGAGTTCTTCTGAGATATGTTTTATACTTTTTTGGTTTCACGAGACTAAATTGGATGAAAAAGGACCCCCTCAGAGTCTTCTTTGGAGTTTTTAGACTCTCTAAACATGAAAACACCAAGCGAGCATGTACTAATTCAGGCTCGTAAAATCCACGAATAAGTGACATTATCAAGCATTATTCGTTCTTCTCTTCAAGCTTGTAAAAAATTAAGAGAAACCTGAGTTGACATTCCTAGACACATTAAAATTTAACAAGAAATATAAGGAAGAAGTTTTATCTTTGGGTTACAGTCGGTGGCAGCATGTCCTCCTTAAACATAGCACTCCTTGAACTTTTTGATACTCATGTCTTAGTGCACACTTTCTGTCTAGCTATCACTTTGAGTTTATTACTCCTCCACTTTTCATTTATGCTTGGGGAATCCGATCATGTCTCCCACATGATAGATAATTCTAGTTGTTCTATCTGCAAAGTTAAAAGTTTCCTTGGGTCATCTTTGTGTTGTGCTCACTATTCAAGGATTTATCCCTATTTCTGCTTCTTATCCTGATTCCATCATTATCCTTTCTGATATCACTTGTGTTTAACTTCCTTTATATAGTTCCTAGTCACTCTTGTGATCCGTTGGAGGATCTATTGCCTTCCTCATCACAGTATGGTTTCTCATCAGTATTTCTTGAAGACAAAGACCTAAAGTTTTAAGAATGGTACCCTAGGATTCACTTTCGTCATTGGTGAATTCCTTCGCTTCAGCTATCAATTGTCACCTATTGATTGGAAATCTGTTGAATCTTTTCCATGTTCAACTTCGACACATCTATTCACATGGACTAGATTGTACTGGTTCCTTTGAATTTTGATGAAGACCTTAGGTTCACATCTATAACCTGAGTTATGCAAGATTGTGTTGTGTTCACTTACACAGCTTCCATATTTTTGAATACTCATAATGATTGTATATTGTGGCCTTGATCCACCTTTGTAATATATGTGGTCTTGCACTCGTATCATATGATGTAATCAAATATTGTAAAGGACCTAGTTTTCCATTATATTGAACATGGTATCCTCAGATATGATTTTGTATATGACATTTGATATGTATTTGTTTCATGTACTTCCTCTGCTTCCTTGCACTTTTGAGTTCTCCAAGATAATTATTATAATGTATTTTAGCTATCGTTTCCCTCTGACCTCACACATTAGGGGGCATCTTTTATCATCCAAAATGGCATTTATCCATCCGAGTACTGACATTCCTCATATTGGTACACAAGGATAATTTGGATTGAAGTGACCAAAACACTATAGATGGGCATGACATTTGATGCATTATCCTAAAACTAGCCTTGTATATTTTTATTATTAGTTTTGGGTTTCATACATGACTATATGCATTGCAACTCGTGTATCATATGTGAGTATTTGCATTGCAACCTGCGTATACTTAAGCTTTTATCCCTTCATGAGTGGGCTTCAGTGATCAAATTTGAAGGGTGGGTCTTAATTTCATTTGGAAGGGAATTTATTCTAGAGTCCTTCAAAGATAAAGGGAAATATAAATAATTATACGTAAATTGACAAGTATAAATTAACTAAACCCTTTCACCAAAAAAATACAAAAAATAAATATTGTTCTTTCAAATTTTTATAATTTTTGTCAATTTAGCACCCCTTAATATTTACATCAAAAAATGATATATTTTTAATAAAACTTGTTTTGAGAAAATTAAGTTGTCATATATGCATTGCAACTCGTGTATCATATGCAAGTATTTTCATTGCAACCCATGTATACTTAAGCTTAATATATTGCAACTCGCTTATCATGTGTGAGTATTTGCATTGCAACTCGCGTACACAAACTTACGTTCTGTCAATTGACTGCATGGCTCCCCCAATTTTTCTTTCCAATAATCTTGATTCACTTAATAAATAATGTTTTTACAACATTTATCAGTTATTACAAACAAAACTTTAAAAAAGTTATTTTCAATGTTATAGGCGATATTACAATTCCTCCCCACTAAATGCTTTTCACCATCCTCAATGACTATTCAATATCACTTAAAATATGAAATAAATATGGATAAATTGGTTTCATAACATCATCTCTTTCCCAATTGGCTTCTTCTGGATCATAATGCTCCTATTGAACTTTAACTTGCACCGTAGCTCATTTCTGAAGCATAAATTCCCTCCTATCGATGATGCACAGTGGTTTGATGTGAATGTCCTCATACCATTCCACCTGTACATTATTCTAATAAAAATTATGATATTTATCGACAATATAGTTTTTTAGTAATGAGACATGAAAAGCTTCGTGCATTTTTATGTGTGGAGGTAAATCCAGTTGATAATATACATATCCCACTCTAGTATATACTTCGAAGGGTCCCACATATATGGGTGCAATTTTAGCACACAATCATGTTCTTAAGGTAATTTTCATTAGTTTGATCCTTAATAACACATTTTCTCCCACACTATATTCTTTAGTTGTTCTTTTTTGTCAATGTAACTCTTTTGTCTATCATGTGCAGCCTTCAAATTATGTTTAATTTGTCTTACCATTGTTTCCATCTGTGGTAACATATTTGGTCCCAAAACCATCCTATCTTCAATATTACCCCAACTGAAAGGTACTTTACATTGTCTAACATACAAAACTTCAAAAGGGCTAATTTTGAGTGAAGCTTGATAATTGTTATTGTATGCAAGTTCCATTAAATGAATCTAATATTCCCACTTACCAAGTTGATTCATTACATACACCATGAGAATATCCTCTAGTACTTTATTTACCCATATATTTTTCCCATCCGTTTGAGGATGGTATGATGTTCAAAAATCAATTTTGTATCCATACCGTTAAACAACGACGTTCAAAATTTTTGAGGTAAAATTTGCATCGCGATCGATGATTACGTTATTTGGTATTCCATGAAGTATGAAAATTTCCTCCATAAATATATCAGCAATATTTATGGATTTATAAGTATATTTTATGGGTATAAAATGTGTTTCTTTGCTTAATTTATCTACTATGACCATAATGAAATGATGGTGTTTTCTTGTTTTAGGTAGTCTCGTTATAAAATACATGGTTATAGTTTCCCATTTCCATTATGGAACATGTATAGGTTGCAATTATATGGCTGGATGTTGATGTAAAACCTTAACCTATTGCTACTTTTTTCATATTTGGATAATAAAAGTCTTTCTTTAAAGTTCATATGAATTTCTGATATCTAGGATGTCTACCACACAGATTATAATGGAGTTCTCTAAATATTATTTATTTTTATATTAAGTTGATTAAGTACATGAATGTCATTTTTATAATGTAGATATAATTTTGCATCTATATTATATGCACTATCAATGGTTTTTTTATATCTGTTAAATTATTTTCCCTTCAACTTATTATATTCAGAATCGTTACTAGATACTCTTTTCAACAGGTTTTTAAATTCTCACTCATACCGGCTAATTTCTAATGTTTGCAATTCATGTTGTTTTCGACTAAGAGCATTTGTTATGATGTTTTATTTCCCTTTAATATATATAATTTCAAAATCATATTCACTCAGAAATGCAATCCATCTAGATCTACATGCATTTAATTTTTTTCAATCAAACCGATATTTTAACCCAATATTATCTGTCAATATCAAGAATTTATTTCCCATCAAATATTGCTGGCAAATTTCAAGATCATGGATGATGGATTCCAATTCCATATCATGTACTACATAGTTATTCTCACACTCCTTCAATTTCCTATATTTGCAACAAATTGAGTGACAAAATTGAGTCAGAAACCCTCCTAGACCATCTTTACTTGCATCAGTCCATACTACAAAATATTTACTAGGATCAACAATTATTAATATATGTGTGGTTGTCAATAAGTGTTTCAATTTATCGAAACTATATTGACATTGTTGACTCCACATGAATTTAACACTTTTCTTTTGGAGGTTGGTTATAGGGTGAGTTATTCTTAAAAATTTTCTATAAAGCTATGGTAATATCTTATCAGCCCCATGCATGATCTGATGTCATGTAAATACTTAGGTATTGGCCATTCTAAATTAGCCTTTATCGTAGCAGGATCGACTTCTACCCCTTTTTCTCAAATGACATGTCCCAAATATTGTACTTCTTTTTTGGCAAAATCACACTTACTTAGTTTCACATATAGATAATGTTCCCTCAAAATTTGCAAAACTTTTCGTAAATGTTCCTCATGTTCTTCCTCATTCTTTGAATATATTAAAATATCATCAATGAATACCAACAAAAATTTATCCAAATTTTTTTTCAGCACATTGTTCACCATATTCATAAATGTTGCAAGGGCATTAGTCATCCCAAAAGGCATCACCACAAATTCATAATGCCCATATCTTGTTTGAAAAGAATTTTTATTGATATCTTCTTCTTTAATGCATACTTGATGGAATCCTGACCTAAGATTAAAATTTTTTGAATATTTTGGCTCCACCAATCTAGTCAAATAGATCATCAATTCTCGATAATGGGTATTTCTATTTAACTATCATTTTGTTTAATTTTCTATAAACTATGCACATTCTCAAAATGTCGTCTTTACTTTTAACAAACAAAATTGGTTCTCCCCACAGCGACACAATTAGTCAAATATACTTTTTGTTAAGTAACTCCTATAATTGCATTTTTAATTCTGTTGATTCTAGAATACTCATGCAATAAGGAGCTCATGATATAGGTTCCCATCCAGGAATTAAATCTATAGTAAAGTCTAAATCCATTTTAGGAGGCAATCCTGGTATCTCATAAGGAAATACATCATAAAATTCCTTAAGAATAGGGAATTTTTCTAATGTTGTTTTTTATTGTTTAGTTTCAACCTCCAGAATTTTAATGGCATAAATTTGGCATCCCTTCCTAATACACTTCTTGAGTTGTGCCACTAAAAATTTTCACGTATTTATTGGTCTATAAGTTTCTTTTATGCTATGGTACCTATCTTTATCATCAATACAATCAAAATTTTTATGCAGACAGTTAATAATTGTTTTATGAGATTCTAACCAGTCCATACTGATTAAAATTTCATACGATTCTAGAGGAAGTATATTTAAGTTTATAGATGTCTCCATTTCAATAAAAATCACCCTACAACATTTTACTATCTTAGTAACACTCTTCTTTACCCTTGTTTCTAGCTGTACCAACCATGCATTTTTTGTTTTTCCTTAGAAAGGTTGCATTTTTCAACTACTCTTAGTGCAATGTAATTTAAATTAGCTCCTGAATCAATAAGAATGGAAACAAGTGTATTCAAAATTGTACCTTCTACTTACAACATAGTAGACTAGTGGTCTGCCTCACAGTCTTCTAGAGAAACATTAATTCTGGTTATATTTCTGGTTATGTTGTTGACTGTATAAGGTTCTTGCAACCTATTCAAAGGAGTCATTTTCCTGCTAGGATTAGGAGGACAATTTATGTACATATTCAATTTCCTCTGCTACTAAATGTTCTTGCACCTTTAATTCAATTTTTTATGTTTTAAATAGACCTATTATAATTGTTATCTAAATAACTCCCAGTTCCTTTCCTAATAGGAGAAGTTTTAAATACCTTCTTACTTTGATCCCTCTTTTCATTCCTTTTGGTTTTCCAAGTCCTAGTTAGTTCATATTTTTGGTTAAATAAAATGTAGCAAGGCTTATCCTTCCTAATTTCTTCTTCCATGGTCTTGGGCATATCAAATTCAATTTTACCCTTATAAATCAAAGGTAGGAAATTGATGAGTCAATGTACTTTTGTTTAGTCATCCTTCAGGTATGGTAACTAACATTGTAGATTGATAAATTTTGTTACAAACTATTCCATAGTTAATTGTCCCAACCGCAGGTCATTTAATTCTTTGGCTTTTTCATCACAATACCGTTCTAACATGTATTTCTTTATAAACAGTTTCTTAAATATTTTCCAACTTAATTCCTTGTTGCAAGTATTATTTACGCTTTTTGCTTCCTCCCACCATAGGGAAGCTTTCCCACTCAACTGGAATATAGCCAAACGTTCCCTCAGGTTATCATCATAACTATAGAGTTGAAGATATCGCTTATTGTTTAATAACCAAGCCTCTACAGTCTCTTAAGATACCCCGTGAAACATTGGAAGTTTTAGTTTCTTAAACTCCCCTTGTAGTTACATAGATATTCATTTTTGTTTCTTATATTTTGTTTCGTCATCGTTCTTTAAATATCTAGAAATCATTCAAATATTGTCAGTGGTTTCTTCAATGTTGTAACTCTTGGTATTTTCCTTTCTTTTATTTCTCGTACTACAAGAGTTCTGGCCACTATTTTTCTGTGCTGCCTAGTCTGTTAACATTTTTAAAATTAATTCATTCATCTCTTTCTGATATGATTTGGCATTCATTATTTTAACGTTATATTCCTTAACGATCTATAACTCATCCTCCAAACTTCTCATAGTTTCTAACATTTCCATGTTACATTATTCCTCTAGTTCAACATGTAAACTTGCATTTTCTAGTACTAGCATACCCTCAGGTACTGTCTCTTCTTCCATGATTTATTCTCATTCATCCATTAGTGATTCTTCGTGTTAACACCCAAAAATGGTTAACTACCTTATCTACCCTACTACATGGCTCATTTGTCCATTTGCCTACCATATTTCCCTGAAAATCCCACTAAAAAGCCTCCAAAAGGCCTAAAATGCCTCTAAAAGGCCATTAAACCATCTAAAAAACCTCCAAAAGGCCTAAAATGCCTCCAAAAGGCCAACAAACCCCTTTTTCCTCCAAAAATGTCCAAAAATTCCTCTAAAATAGCGAAATCCCCGAAAGGGAAGAAAAAATATAAAATAATGAGGAAAAGGAGGAAAAAACCCTAAACAAGCTACCCTAAACCATATGGTTTCCAAAACCATGGGCCAGCACTCCACCACTAAAAAACTATAAATAAGTTGTGGAGACCCCTCATTTCATCATCCATTATCATAAGCATCCTTCCTCTGCCGAAATTATTCTCGAAACCCTAGCTTACCATCAAGCTACTTTCAACATTGAGAACTCTTTTCGGCCCATTTCCACCACCAGAGAAGGAAAAGAAGCAGCTTGGAGCTCGAAGCCACCGACATTGGACCAGCGCAACGGACTCCATCAACCTCCTCATTGGAGGTAATATCAATAAAAATCATCATTCATTTCTTTACTGTTTCTGTTTCATGTTATTTACTTTTTACTGCTTTAGCTTCAAGAACGTATTTAGATTAGTCTTTGTTTCAGTTTATCTTTGTTTAAATCATATACATCATTGAACTGCTACTAAGGATTCCAGATTCCTTAGTAGGTGCTCATCAGCACAAGCTAGGGTGAAAAACCTAGGTATAGTTTTGGCGACTCCGCTGGTTTATTTCCTGCAATTTTATTTTCTGTTTTTCTTTTCGGCTGTCCCTTTCGGCCGCCGCCGACCGCCACTTTCAGCCCCATAGCTGCGTCCCGACCGCGCCTGTTTCCCTCAAACCTGCGGTCCGACCGCACTTGTCATCCATTTTCCTGCGTCCCGGCCGTGTCTTCTCCTTTCGCAGTCGCGGCCCGACCGCGTCTGTTGGCCTCAAACCCGCGATCCGACCGCACGATTCCGCCACAAACCCGCGGTCCAATTTTTTTTGTTCTCTCTCGAAAGCCGCGACCTGATTGCGGCTGTTTCCCTCAAACCCGCGGTCCGACCGCGCGATTCCGCCACAAACCCGCAGTCTAAATTTTTTTTTTTAATTCTTTTTTCTGTATCTCCTCCCGAAAGCCGCGACCTGACCGCGGCTGTTTCCCTCAAACCCGCGGTCCGACCTCGTGATTCCGCCATAAACCCGCGGTCCGACCGCGCGAGTCCGCCCCATACCCGCGGTCCGCGAACTGTTTTTTGTTTGCCCTTGTTTCTGCACCGAAATCCAGCCACTTTGCTTCTATTTTCCTGCACTTGCACAGCCACCTGTTCCACTTGCATCGCTACAG
>LPNX010771930.1:0-80030 GCA_001517045.1 Pseudotsuga menziesii | reverse complement strand
GTATAAATATATATGTATATGTGTGTGTGTATACATATTTGTTACCTCAATAATTAAATGAGGACATAATTATCTTTTTAATATTCAATTAATGTTTGGTTAAGTTATAAGTTTAACGAACTAGACGGTCATGTGAGGAGGCTTCAAATAAGGCTTACTTAGATCTTAGAGCTAATTCTTGTGTAAATTGCTTGTAGGTATCCTTTCCTCTACACAAGTTTGATTGGTCAACAAATTAAGAAGAAAGATAATCGACTCTTTACGTCGGTCACTTCGTTGACATTTAATTTTATACTCCACTCAATTATGTGTAGGTTTATTTTTGCTCACCGTACTACATTGACATTAAATTATCTGCTCTACTCACTTACATCGATGCTTCTATTGGCACGCCATATGTCACCCGAGCTTGATACCATTTTCCTTTCTTGTGGGATATGCCCCTTGGTCCTTTCTGTTGCAGTAGGGTTTTATGTTTTCATTTCATACTATAGAGATGATTTACAATGAATTCGAGGTATGTTACGGGTAGAGACACAGTTGACTCTTTCTCCTGCGAGGATCCTCGACACCATGAGCGTAGTTTTAGCAGGTGAGAATCATTTCTTGGTTGGTATCATGTTATATATTCAATTGTTCTAGGTATGGTATGTGGAAGTGTTCACTTTCCATTCCAGCTCAATTATGTGGGGTGGACATTTCAAAGTTAGGACTGAAATTGGTTTTCTATGTTTGTAATGTCCCTAAATTCATAATAATAATAATAGTAAATTCGTAGGCTAATAAATTGCTAAAATTCAAGTACATTGTTTAAAACTTCTGCAAAATAAAATTTGGTTGTATACTAAACCTAAGTGTCATAATTTATTTTCCCTCTATGTGGTTTCCTGTCTAATGACGATGTTGTCCTACATGTTGTTGTTCTGTTATTTTGACATTCTTGTAATTCTTCTTTCCTTGTTTATACTAGTTGTCGGCATTTGTTGACACTTATGTTTATTTTGTGTTCTACTTTAGTTTATTTGTCTTTAAATTCATTTATTGTTTTATTAATAATAGGTTGACTTATCTCTATATTTCAGGGGGTGGAGTGGCGGGGTTTTATCCCTTGAGGGACCACTTAGAAGGGTAAGGATTCCTATTGCCAAGGGGCTTACTTAGTTCGTCATGAACTAATGAAGGTTTCTATTCTCTTGTGCAGGTTAATTTGTTGGTGAACTTTGTTTATGATGGTGGCAATAAAAACATCCTATGTCTATAACAAACTACATCTACACTACACTATTCATGTGCATAGCTGTGTGAAAAGAAGACTAAAGTCCTAGGCCAAAACTATACATAAGTCCTATGGTAATAAATTTTATGAGAGATTAATTTTATGCATGTTTATAACTTTAATGTATACATTAATGCTAAGGTTTGAAACCTTCATTCCTTTGTAATATATACTTTGAAACTATATGAAAACGGGTTTATGGTTATGGAATACTCCATATGCCATCTAAACATTGTAGTAGAATGACATTGGAGGATTTTAAGGTTTATACGTTGGTGGGTAGTAAACAATGGGACAATGATGTGAACCAAAACTATAGAGTTATCGGTTTTGATTTTGTTGACAATGTTGGATAAGGTAGCGAATTTAATGCTCCTTGGGAAGCATTGGAAGAATGCCTCAAGCACTGGGTAGGGTTTCTATTGTTTCATTTTTTCTTTCATCGGTGGAGCTTTGGTAGTCTCATGCTTCCTGGTGCCATGCTACACAACTCAACATCCTTCCCGCTCTCTCGTTATGTAAGTGATGTCGTTGGCCTGCACAATGTAATATTTGGTTTGAATCCGATTTTAATTCCATACTCTTGATGATACTTTCATTGGTTTGTGCAGGTAATAGAGATTGGCTCTATCATGACTTGAGGGTGGTGCCATAGATTACCTTCACAACCATTCCATGGGAAAGCCCCAAAATTGGAAAGGCCCTTTTACTACTGTGTGTTTGTTTGAGAGAGGTATCAAACTTTGGGTGGGGAAATGTATCGTTGTGTAGTTTTTTTGGTTGGGGTTTGATAGTTTCTTTAGTACTTACGGATGCGACTGTGTATTCATTCCATGGATCTACCATATGTAAAATTGTTTGGGGATAAGATTGACTATCCAAATCTTGGCTCGGCTCTATGTGAAAATTCATTGTTTTGCAATAATCTGTAATGGGTTTTGTTTAATTTAATGGAATGTTTGTGTTTAATCTTTCTAATGCATTTCTTTATAATCTCAATGCCATTGTTGGAAATGGCACCATGGATGATTCGAATATGTAGTTTATGCGTTTTATACTTGTGTTCGTAATGTGTCGTAGAAATGTTGATGTATGAATTTATTATTTAGTGTGGCTGGGTTTTACCTAGCGACCATAAGCATGAAGGTTGTCTCATCTCTTTAGCATGGATACATATCCAAATGTATCTTTATGTTTTTTACTGTGACTGGTGCATTATATGTAAAGAGAGTAGCTCTATTTTGTTTATACTATTTGTTATATTTAATTCTTTTTTGAAAGCCTGAGAGGTGAAATCCTTAATGTATAAATCATAGCGTTTTTTTTTTGTTCACGCCTACATGATTCGACCATGAGTTGTTTAATGAATTAGACTTGTGGTTTGATAGTTTTGGTTTTGGCATCTCACAGGATTCGATCTAGGATTAATTTCAATTAAATGATCATAGGTGTAAGAACATGCTTATTGGTTTGATAATGTGAGTTCATGGTTTTGTTAACGAGATTCCACAAGCACAATGCACGGGGAATGACTGTATCTTGATAATTTTAATTATGTAATTCGTTTATTTCCATTTATTGTTTATCGTTTGATTTTTAGTTTTATGGTGTAACATACCCCTTATACCTTATTTCCGTCATGTGTGAAAAAGGGGTAAATTATTAGTTTCACTACTACTGCAAAATGACTTAATCACGTTAGCATCAAACTTTACATGGCATTTTAATGAAACATGTCCAATCAATGTTCAATAATGTCAAAACCACACGCACTATAAAAAATCATTCGGCAATTTACGTCCCTTCTACTCAACCGAAAAACCAACTATGTAGTTCACATCCAACCTACTAGGGCTAGCTATTGACAACATAAACCAAACATGCATATTAAGCCTTCTAGAACTTACAATGGATTACGTAATTCCTTCAAAGGTGGAACACTTAGGTGCAGCGATTCACCTGTCATTTGATAACACACCCCAATGTTCCTTAACCACATTTTCATCTACATTAAGGCTTCGACTAACAGTATGGATCTCTCTTAGGGAATTAATTGTTTAAAGGTAAATCCTTAGCCACTATGTACCCATCATCAGATACCTGGTTATTGGGCTATCATCTTTGGACTATTCATTGTTTATTTTCTAACTAATGAATTGTAACAATCCTCAATTGTCAATCAAAAAGTTTCCCTACCAAAGGGCAAATTCTATCTTCAATACAACCACACATTAATCCTATTCTCAAAGCGTTCGTCTAGATTCATATTTTACTTATTGCGAAAATTCCTATAACCCTGTTATTCATGGAATACACAATTATATAAAACCAAAATCCATGCATTGTACTTTTAACAGTCCCTTAGATTACAGTTGCTTGTGCAATAAATCATGTGACATTCCCTCATAGGTAAGAGCTGAAACATTATTGCAAGAGTACTTTATGCTTCTGAACAACCATTCCTAAGAGTTGAGAGTGATAATAAGAATGAAACCCATTTTACATTATCCCCAGAACATCCTAGTTTTGACTGTATCAAGGTTTACCGTTGCATTCCGTTTTAAGGTTAATATTCTTTATAATGCTTGATGCATGAGGAAAATACTTTATTCAATAACACTTAACTCAACCATTTAACATATCATGATTATTGAGATGAACCATTCGACACATAATTATACCATCTATCCTCTTATGCATAAGCATTCACATGATACACATAAATCAAAGCATTATACCATCTATCCTCTTATGCATAAACATTCACTAGACATACATATATCAAAGTAAAAGAAGGACAAAAAATATATGTGGTTCACCCCAGCCAGGGGTTACATCCACCAAAGGTGCTAATCTTTTATTATTTAGCCAATTCTTGCAGCATTTCATCTACATCTTATTCTTCTTTTACATGGAAGAATAAGTAAAAGAAGGACACAAAATATATGTGGTTCACCCCATCCAGGGGTTACATCCACCAAAGGTGCTAATCTTTTATTATTTATCCAATTCTTGCAGCATTTCATCTGCAACTTATTCTTCTTTTACATGGAAGAAAAGAGGAGCCCCATGCTCTCTGTCTATATAGTTTACTATCCAGAAAATACAATAAAAAACATAAGGTTACATGACTGAGGTAATTAAATTATGTCAGAATTTTATGCCCCCGAAAAATACCACATGATCAGTAAGTCAACATCGGCCATTGGACCTCCCAAAAGGTAGCCATCTTACTAAGTCCCCAATCGAATTGAATCTCAATGGCCTCTTGATTATTTTCCCTATTTTATTATTATATAAAAGGTAGACATAATGGTATCAAATGGTGAATGAGGTATTAGTTCATTCCGGATGGAGTATCAATGTCAATTCCATCCATGATGGCAATACCATAAAGCATTAAGGCAATGACCCGTGGGGGATTGAGTAAGTCAAACCAATCGCTCTGGGGAACATAAATTGCTGAGTGAGAACAGAAAGAAATAAGCTGTGGGATCAATGGCCTTGGATCTATTGAACTCAGTCTGTACTTCTTAGGACAATATCAGAACTACGACCCAAAACCATGCCCTTCAAATACGCCCTTTCAACCAGAACTTCGTGGCTGCTAAAAGGTGTCATAACCTTTCAACTTATCTTTGGGCATTTGAAATTGAGTATGCTGGTAGAGTATAGGATTATATGCACATGCAATAAATAACAAATAACTGGATGACAAGTTTACAGTTTACAGTTTACATGTATATGCCCAAACCATGAAGGAAAAACGCAGTCTTAAATCGCAGCCTGTAAAAAAATGAAGGGAAACGCAGTTTATTCAGACAAAATGTAGCCTGGGTTTATGTCCTTCCATCATAATGGTGCTCCCAGTCTATTAAGACAAATCCCAGCCTAGTTTTATGTTCAAAATCATGAATGCGAACTCAGTCTAGAAATAGAAAATCGTAGCCTGTAAGAGAGATTTCTAGGGCGACTGATCTGAATCAAATCATATGGTTTTTCCAAGGCAACCAGAAAACAACGTTTTCTTTTGAAGTGGATGCTGGGATCAGTCAAAACAGATCAATGTAAGGAGATACATCACGGTGGAGTACTGGGTCGCATAAGAAGGCCATTACAATTACTGTCAACCAAAACTATCAATTAAATGAGAGTAAATGGTAATTTTTGTAATTCTTATTTGAAAAAATAGGCAGCGAATTTTTAAAACAACATCTCAGCGAATTTTAACACAACATCTCAGCTAATTTTAAATTACACCCACTTATATCTTAAACCTGGAAAGTGCAAGAAATCAGAAGTAAGGACTAAGTAAGGACCATTCAACCATGGTTTTAGTCAAATCGTACCTCCAAGGTGAACCCAGAAATGCTAGATCCAGGCAATGAGTAAGAACATACTCATGTATTACAGCAAATCGTGTTTTCTGTATCGACCAGCGCCTTAGACATAAATCCAATTTGATGTCGAAAACGAATGCTGGCTAGATCTGGAGTTACTTTGGCTCTGACTCCAGCGTTCTCCAATCTCCTTCATTCCCTTGTTTGAGGAACCCATGCCCGTGGGAGGAGATATCCCCAAAGGAAGATCTTTCACTATCAGGTAAGATGGAATAAGAAGGGTGATTCCCAATCCCTTCCATCCACTCTTCCCTCCCAAGAAGAGGTCACCCCCTCTTAAGAAATTTCTCAACCTATAAGTAACCCTAGAATAAAATGGTTCTCCCCTATCGTGCACCTATTTCCCATAAATTAAGGCAGTACTTATGCCGCTGATTTTGCTGGGCACGCTTGGATGAAATTTTGCAGTCTGGTGACAAACCTGCAGACATGCGTCCAACCAAAAACATCTTTTGCCTTAAAAATATATTTCCTTTAAATGAAATGCCTCAGGAACTTAAGCAGGTGGTATAGTGTAATACTTGTTTTTGGGGAGTAGATAAATCAATGCCTTGACACTTGTCAAATATGGAAATATCCTTTTCATAGGAAAATTTTACCTCATTTAGATCTTAAGGATTTTATTTTTTTTGATGATTAGAAGGGATATCACACTCATCGTGCCCACCAAGGTGGCATTTCCCTATCGCCATCTAATATGTATATATACATATTCATAGTTAGACCCACACAACTATTAAATATATGTGTAGTATTATATATATATATATATATATATATATTCACCTAAATAGATGATAGATCACCATTTAATTAATAAATGGTGTACGTTGAAAAATGATACCTTCCTTGATATCCTTTAAGGTGAGGTGGAGGTAAGCGCTAGAGTATTTAGGCTCTCGTTGTTTTCAGGCAATTATGACCCATGAGGGGAAAAGAAAATCCCTTTGGTCAATAGCTCTTTAGGATGCTCTTCTCCTCGAATTATCCCCTTTTTTATTTTAACCCCTTAACTTTTCTGTTTCGAAGCTAAACCGAGTGCCACTTCTTCTATATCAACTTTATAATATTAGGGCTAAGTACCAAGTCGGGGTGTCTCAATCGGGATGAGTATTTGGCCAACCATGTATCCAGGTAGGCGCGGGTATTGACTCAAAATATCCAGAACGTAAGTTAGTCCAGTTAGGCTTACTTCAAACTAGGATGACAGATAAACCTTATGTAATTGAAAAAAGGCGTTCATTCTTCTTCCCATAGACCCATTCACTATTTTTCCTTCCCTAGTGGATTCGGTCGTCTGTTGTTTAAGTCGTGTCCAATTCTTGCGTCTCCCAAGTCTATAGCTTAGGAAATCACATCACCTAACATACAGGGTTCTGCTGGTGGGGCCTTGGCCTTGAGCTCCTCACCAGAGAACAATACATTCAGAATTTACAAATAATTCGAAGGCAGTTTGAGAGGGGTGTTACATCCTCCCCCCCTTAAGATAACACTGTCCTCGATGTTCCAGCATTTCCTTTAACGAACTTTCCTTCTTTTCTTCGTCATCTTTTTTTTTCTTTTCATCTCTTCATTCTGAATCCCAGGAGATCCTTCAGTACTTCTAAAATCCCCATCATTCAAGACCTGCAATTTGCTGCAACAAGTTTGGGTCTCCCCAAAATTTATTTAGTAGACTTGCGTCATAAATTATAATTCAGCTTAAAAAAAAAAAAGCAAAAGCTCTTTGTGCAACATCACAGTTGCAATTTATGGAGCTCTTTCTAGATTTTTAATGGTATCATGATACCCAATTATTTCCATAATGCAATTGATTCATCAATAAAAACATGATTACTATCCTTTGGGTGTCGGTTTTTATCACATTACACATTAAGCATGTAATAGTCTAATTACTCGGAATTTCGTTTAACCGTTTTACGGTCGTTATGTTTTCCAAACTCCCTTGAGTTTTCTTTTTCATTCTTGTGTGGACTTACATCAATTTATAAGGTTACTCTCCCTTTTAACCACCAGTTAAAACTTTTCTCCTCAGTGACATCAAACAGCGTCCTGTCTTCCAGATGTCCAATTTGGCCTAGGTCTTTTTGCCACACCATATGCCTAACACCAATGTGCTCACATGGCAATCACTTGCCTAACACCATTGTGCTCCTGCAGGATATATGCCTAACACCGATGTGCTCAAGCGACAATCACTTGCCTAACACCATGGTGCTCCCGCGGCATTTGAAAATTTTTCTTTTCCTTTTCTTTTTTGTCTGTATTTTTTAATATTCAATCTTTGACTATTTGCAATGCACACTCCTTGTCCTCGACATGACTTACTGTCATTGTCCCGATTCATGAATCGGATACAAGGTCAATCAAGAATTCATTGATAATCCAAAATTTATATAACCTTGTAAATCATCTAAAGACATTACTCCTCACTCATTTCTGAGTAATTGAGCGCAGCTTACATACATATGTGGATTTATACACCATAATGTACGTCGATTGTAGCAATGGTCATAATCTTGGTGAAGCCTGCAATGTTAGTATGTAACCAACATCAACCATACTTAACCTCATTATTTACGGTAGCAAACATTTCTTTAACAGTAAACTCCGACTGATAGTGTTCCTGGCATATCCTGACATGTTAGCATATAAAATTATACAACATTCATTGACTCACTTATTTTTAATTAGACAATGAAATCCATATAAGCTCTTAAAATGCCTATTTCAAAATGTCCCAAGCAACAACAATGTTATCAAATTCTCAATGTTTTTAATCACAAGATTACCAACAAGATCCTTCAATCCAGCACTAGAATCAATCCTAGGGTTCTTGCTAGAATCTACAAATAGGCATATGACAACAATAAGCATCCATTCCAACAAATAGTCTATTTGGCTACTAGATCAATACCCAAAATGAAAGTACCATCCATGAGCTAATAGAAACATAAGATAGTCCAAAATCAAAACTCTAATCCAAGCACAAGGAACCAATTCTAGCACATTCACCAAAAGAGCATGATTCTAAGAATTCATTTACTTAACAATTATGAAGTTGGTACTTGTATCTATCCAAAAACTTTTCAGTATGTATAACATCATTCACCAATATTGAAAATAGCCCTAGCGAGAATCAACAAGGATCAAGAAATAAATTCGCCAATCTCTCTTTAAGGATTTCAATGCTCAATCGAGCTCTATCATGAACATAAAGAGGTAGTGGTTGGCCTATATTTTTTATATGTTACTTCAGTGAACAAGCAATAGGTTTAAAACACAAAACTCTAATACCTCTATTAATGGATTTTTAACCACAAAATCATTATCAACTTTCAATCCTTCATTTTTACTACCATGTCAAGAAATGTCTCAAACCTTTTTTCAGCATTACCTTAGATCCTTAGTATTCAAATGGCAAGAGAGGAGAGTAAGTGTCAAAGGAAAATTCATCAATAATTAGTTTTCAATTAGCAATCAATTACCAAAACAAATTCAGAATTGAGGCCCATGTAATCGATTTAATTTGGAAGCCAAATAAGGATTTCAATCTAAATATTCAACCAACAAGTCAATGTATATCAATAGCAATCCAATATAACCAACGTTTTATTGTCAATGGTATCAACCAAATTTTCAATAGGAAATGAACTCAAATCTGAAGCAAATGATACCAACGCAAAGTTGTTTGGAGGATTGACGGCATGTTCTTTCAAGTTTTTTTTTTTTTTCAAACTCAATGATTTAGTGCAATTTGTTCGTTTCTAGTTTACATGAAACATGCAAAGAGGTGTTCATTTGAATACCACTAATATTCAAGTATTATTAATAATTACTCATCTGTGTTTGGATTGTGACCAGGGAATGGACATTGCAATTCCCCACCTACTTCCCAAAAACAAAATTGGATACCCTTCATTTAAGGTTAATCATAGGTTCAAAATACTATTTCCCACTTTCATGTATCCTTTTAATGCTTACACACATGTTTTTAAAAGCCAGTAATGTTTTTAACATGATGGAATAATAAGATTTGGGTATGTAATACTACTTATATGCCAGTACCTGAATTTTAAGGTGTTAACCTAACTCACCTTAAAACACCACATCATAAAAGAGTCACATTCCTGATCTTTAGTGTTAGATGTGGCACATGTATTTTCTAGTATTACCTGAAATAACCCAATACCCTAAGGGGTATCTGTTAGGCTAAGTTCTCCACTCTACTTCCACTCTACTTCTACTCATGATAATTTAGGTTCAGCCTAAGAAGGAGCTTTTAATTTTAGAATTCCCTTTTTGTATAAAATTATGTGTGTATATTTTTCAACGATACCTTGGGAAATTCGTTCCGACCATTTATTATGATAGGCCTAACATTCCTATGTCTACAGTATTCTTACTTGTGATGAGTGTTCTGAATTTCTATACTACTCATTGCTTAGGATTTTGTTCTTTTTGCAAATAGTTACAACATCAATACTCTTCAGAATAAGAACATAGCTTCATACAACCTTTAAACATTTATTACCAGCATCCTATGCCTTACTTCCTCTTCAATATCCTTTCTTCATCTGTTAATATTATGCACTTGGTCTTACTAAGAACAATTTCATCTTGTACCTTACTCATCAATGCGTATGTAAAACAACATAAGTATATCTTGCGTGGATATGTTGCATCAGGCCTAATATTATCTTCATTTTCTTATTCACCAATCAAACATATAACCCCGATATTTCAATTCATGCGACTAATTCCATGCATTGCACATAAATTTAAGAAAACTCGTGTAAACCAGTTCAGTTCAATGATCCTAACATTAAACAATATTCCTTTATAGTGTGCATACAAATAAGTAATGATGATATCTCATATTCAAATCATATTGTTCACATCATACCTGTATGTCGATGAGTCCATTAGGTTCGAGCGTTGAAACCTTGCTCTGATACCATATGTAACATACCCCTTATACCTTATTTCCGTCATGTGTGAAAAATGGGTAAATTATTAGTTTCACTGTTACTGCAAAATGAGTTAATCACATTAGCGTCAAACTTTACATGGCATTTTAATGAAACATGTCCAATCAATGTTCGATAATGTCAAAACCACACGCACTGTAAACAATCATTCGGCAATTTACATCCCTTCTACTCAACCGAAAAACCAACTATGTAGTTCACATCCAACCTACTAGGGCTGGCTATTGACAACATAAACCAAACATGCATATTAAGCCTTCTAGCACTTACAATGGATTACGTAATTCCTTCAAAGGCGGAACACTTAGGTGCAGTGATTCACCTGTCATTTGATAACACACCCCAATGTTCCTTAACCACATTTTCATCTGCATTAAGGCTTCGACTAATAGTATGGATCTCTCTTAGGGAATTAATTGTTTAAAGGTAAATCCTTAGCCACTATGTACCCATCATCAGATACCTGGTTATTGGGCTATCATATTTGGACTATTCATTGTTTATTTTCTAAGTAATGAATTGTAACAATCCTCAATTGTCAATCAAAAAGTTTCCCTACCAAAGGGAAAATTCTATCTTCGATACAACCACACACTGCTCCTATTCTCAAATCGTTCCTCTAGATTAGGATTTTAGTTATTGTGAAAATTCCTATAACCCTGTTATTCATGGAATACACAATTATATAAAACCAAAATCCATGCATTGTACTTTTAACAGTCCCTTAGATTATAGTTGCTTGTGCAAGAAATCATGTGACATGCCCTCACAGGTAAGAGCCGAATCATTGTTGCAAGAGTACTTTATGCTTCTGAACAACCATTCCTAAGAGTTGAGAGTGATAATATGAACGAAACTCATTTTACATCATCCCCAGAACATCCTAGTTTTGATTGTATCAAGGTTTACCGTTGCATTCCCTTTTAAGGTTAATATTATTTATAATGCTTGATACATGAGGCAAAGACTTTATTCAATAACACCTAACTCAACCATTTAACATATCATGATTATTGAGATGAACCATTCGACACATAATTATACCATCTGTCCTCTTACGCATAAACATTCACATGATACACATAAATCAAAGTATTATACCATCTAACCTCTTATGCATAACCATTCACTAGACATACATATATCAAAGTAAAAGAAGGACACAAAATATACGTGGTTCACCCCAGCCAGTGGTTACATCCACCAAAGGTGCTAATAGTTTATTATTTAGCCAATTCTCGCAGCATTTCATCTGCAACTTATTCTTCTTTTACATCGAAGAAAAGAGGAGCCCCATGCTCTCTCTCTATATAGTTTATTGTCCAGAAAATACAATAAAAAACATAAGGTTACACGATTGAGGTAATTAAATTATGTCAGAATTTTATGCCCCCGAAAAATACCACATGCTCAGTAAGTCAGCATTGGCCATTGGACCTCCCGAAAGGTAGCCATCTTACTAAGTCCCCAATCGAATGGAATCTCAATGCCCTCTTGATTATTTTCCCTATTTTATTATTATATAAAAGGTAGAAATAATGGTATCAAATGGTGAACAAGGTATCATGTCATTCTGGCTGGAGTATCAATGGCAGTTCCATCCATGGTGGCAATACCATAAAGCATTAAGGCAATGACACGTGGGGGATTGAGTAAGTCAAACCAATCGCTCCGGGGAACATGAATTGCTGAGCGAGAACAGAAAGAAATAAGCTGTGGGATCAACGGCCTTGGATCTATTGAACTCCGTCTGTACTTCTTAGGACAGTATCAGAACTACGACCCAAAACCATGCCCTTCAAATATGCCCTTTCAACCAGAACTTCGTGGCTGCTAAAAGGTGTCATAACCTTTCAACTTAGCCTTGGGAATTTGAAATTGAGTATGCTAGCAGAGTATAGGCCTATATGCACATGCAATAAATAACAAAGAACTGGATGACAAGTTTACAGTTTACATTTTACATGTATATGCCCAAACCATGAAGGAAAAACGCAGTCTTAAATCGCAGCCTGTAAAAAGATGAAGGGAAATGCAGTTTGTTAGGACAAAATGTAGCCTGGGTTTATGTCCTTCCATCATAACGGTGCGCCGAGTCTATCAAGACAAATCCCAGCCTAGTTTTATGTTCAAAATCATGAATGCGAACTCAGTCTAGAAATAGAAAATCGTAGCCTGTAAGGGAGAGTTCTAGGGCGACATATCTGACTCAAATCATATAGTTTTTCCAAGGAAACTAGAAAACAACGTTTTCTTTCGAAGTGGATGTTAGGCTCAGTCAAAATAGCTCAATGTAAGGAGATACATCATGGTGGAGTACGAGGTCGCATAAGAAGGCCATTACCATTACAGTCAACCAAAACTATCAATTAAATGAGAGTAAATGTTAATTTTTGTAATTCTTACTTGAAAAAATAGGCAGCAAATTTTTAAAACAACATCCCAGTTAATTTTAACACAACATCTCAGCTAATTTTAAATTACACCCACTTATATCTTAAACATGGAAAGTGCAAGAAATCAGAAGTAAGGACTAAATAAGGACCATTCAACCATGGTTTTAGTCAGATCGCACCTCCAAGGAAAACCCAGAAATGCTAGATCCAGGCAACGGGTAAGAACATACTCATGTATTACAGCAAATCATGTTTTCTGTATCGACCTGCGCCTTAGACATAAATCCAATTTGATGTCAAAAACGAATGTTGGCCAGATCTGGAGTTACTTTGGCTCTGACTCCAGCGTTTTCCAATCTCCTTAATTCCCTTGTTTGAGGAACCCATGCCCATGGGAGGAGATATCCCCAAAGGAAGATGTTTCGCTATCAGGAAATATGGAGTTAGAAGGGTGATTCCCAATCCCTTCCATCCACTCTTCCCTCCCAAGAAGAGGTCGCCCCCTCTTAAGAAATTTCTCAACCTATAAGTAACCCTAGAATAAAACGGTTCTCCCCTATGGTGCGCCTATTTCCCATAAATTAAGGCAGTACTTATGTCGCTGATTTTGCTGGGCATGCTTGGCTAAAATTTTGCAGTCTGGTGACAAACCTGTAGACATGCGTCCAACCAAAAACATCTTTTGCTTTAAAAATATATTTCCTTTAAATGAAATGCCTCGAGAAATTAAGTAGGTGGTATATTCTAATACTTGTTTTTGGGGAGTAGATAAGTCAACGCCTTGACAGTTGTCAAAGATGGAAATATCCTTATCATAGGAAAATTTTACCTCATTTAGATCTTAAGGGTTATTTTTTTTTTATGATTAGAAGGGATATCACACTCATCGTTCCCACCAAGGTGGCATTTCCCTATCGCCATCTAATATGTATATATACATATTGATAGTTAGACCCACACAACTATTAAATACATGTGTAGTATTATATATATATATATATTCACCTAAATAGATGATAGATCACCATTTAATTAATAAATGGTTTACGTTGAAAAATGATACCTTCCTTGATATCCTTTAAGGTGAGGTGGAGGTAAGCGCTAGAGTATTTAGGCTCTCGTTGTTTTCAGGTGATTACGACCCATGAGGGGAAAAAAAATCCTTTTTGTCAATAGCTCTTTAGGATGCTCTTCTCCTCAAATTATCCCCTTTTTTATTTTAACCCCTTAACTTTTCTGTGTCGAAGCTAAACCGAGTTCCACTTCTCTATATCGACTTGATCATATTAGGGCTAAGTACCAAGTCAGGGTGTCTCAATCGGGATGAGTATTTGGCCAACCATGTATCCAAGTAGGCGCGGGTATTGACTCAAAAGATCCAAAACGTAAGTTAGTCCACTTAGGCTTACTTCGACATGGATGATAGTTAAACCTTATGTCATTGAGAAAAGGCGTTCGTTCTTCTTCCCATAGACCCATTCACTGTTTTTCCTTCCCTAGTGGATTCAGTCGTCTGTTGTTTAAGTTGTGTCCCAGTCTCGCGTCTCCCAAGTCTATAGCTTAGGAAATCACATCACCGAACATACAGGGTTCTGCTGGTGGGGCCTTGGCCTTGAGCTCCTCACTAGAGAACAATACATTCAGAATTTACAAATATTCGAAGGCAGCCAATCCTAGAAATGATTCGATGGATGGGATAGGTTAACGGTTCTTAGAAATGTTATAGGTTTTCATATCATCGATTTATAGTGTTTATTTTAAATGTTTGATTGGTGTTACGATATGATGTTTATGGTTTATTTATTATGTGTAAATAGAAGCATATTCTCCAGCAATATGAAATCTTCTAGCTTTTTGTATTTATGTTTGAGAGTTCAATTTTAATGGTTTAAGAGATTCAATCTCTAGTTAGATTATTTCTTTCAGTTTGTAGTTTATTAGTTATTTTAAAATGTTTTGGACTGGGTTTTAATTTAAAGAGCTCAAAGATTAGATCTTTGGTCTATATGTTTATAATTATTTTATTGTAATCTCTGGTTTACTTTACATTTAGAGTTTGAGTAGAATCCAGTAGCTAGTTATTTTAATAACTGGGGTTTAAATCTAATATAAACTTGTTTGGCAATTTAAATCAATACTAAGAGAATTTAAACTATAAAATTTCTATGTAGGAGATAATGGTTGAACTTAAATTTAAGCAATAAATCAACATGTAACATAAAATCTATCCCTAGAGTCTTATATAGAGATAGCTTAGACTAATATTCTATAAACAAATAAAAACCTAGTTGAATCATGCATTTAAGGTACATATTCCCATTCAAGGTTATAAACCCTACTTAGTAAAATATGTAAGAATTTTGAGAGGGTAAAAACCTCATACTTGCAACTTGTAGTTTATTAATGGCTAGAACCCTGCACACTCAAGCAAACATAGTTATTAAGAATTTAGACAATTATGACCTCATATCTGTCAACCGAATGAATTGGGAACTACCACATTCAGCCCAACCATGACCCAGAACCATTACTGGGTTTAGTGTGGATCCGCCCGAGTTGGTTCCAATATTCAAGTAGTCTAGAGCTCCTAAAGGTAAGGCTTCACCTATCTGGAATATCAGATTTTGTACCAGATTACTTTTACTTTTGGAAATCCTCTCCAAAATTATTAGGAAAAATAATGATCGGATCCCTAAGTGTTTCTTTGGCTTGGGTCTTTATAGACAATCTTTAGGGAAAAGGGAAGTTAAACTTCATTTAGATCAAGAATCATTTATTTTCTTGAAATAATATTTTAATTGATGTATGTGAAGTTTAATAATTTGTTATACTTTGACTTTGGAACTCTTTTACTAGTTTCTATTTTGACTCTTTTAGGATTAAATATCTATTTAATTACTTTTAGTAAATAATAACGTATAAACTCTTTATTAATTATTATAGTTATTATTATTCTCTTTTAATTAATATATGTACTTACCCTTTTCTACTCATAACATATAGATAAACTATATATGTACATATATCATTGTCAAAGTTTTACTTTAGGTATTATCCTAATCACATGGTACTTTCATTAGCTGATAATAATTTCTTTTATTAAGGCATTCAGGTAAGGTTGGTCAACTAAGTTAGGCAGCGCTAAACCTCCTTGCATGTTGGATTACCTCATATATCATGGTAGTTCTTCAATGCTTGATGAGAAACATAAATTCAAATTTTCATTTAATCAACTTAAAAATATGTAAGATAAAGTTGATTTTTTCCAGAGTCATTTTTACTCAACATAATTAATTTTCAGTAACTCCTAGCATTATTCAGATCCTGTACTCAACGCTAAAAATAGGGAGTTACACTTAGTGCAGTACCAGATCTTCTCTCTCAACACTAATGGTAGGATGTACTTGTATAATACACCTAGGGATACAATGGCCAAGGTTTCGATCTTCCAGATCTTATGCTCAACATCAATTTGGAATGCTTCATGGCTTATTCCCAACACTTCCAATTCGTATGTTTCATGTGCTTTAGAGATTATACTCAACATATAAATTTTATAACTCATGTGCTCCAGAGCTGGTGCTCAACACAAACATCAAATACTCATGTGCTCTAGATCTCTCTCTCAACAAAAATATCAAATAAATCATGTGCTCTAGAGCTCGCACTCAACAAAAATATCAAATCACTCATGTGCTCTAGAGCTCATGCTCAACACAAAATGTCAGCAAACATGTGCTTCAGGGTCCACGACCAACACATTTATAGAACTCATTCACGCAACCAGTCTTCCATGCATTTTATAACAATAATCATCTCAGTATATGCAATTTAATGTAAATCACATAATATAGTTAGTATATCATCCTATGATAATACTTTTTTCCATCAGGTTCCATTCCCACCATATATAATTGCATACATGCTAAATAAAACATATGCATTGGATTACACTCAGTATATCCAATAAATCATCATACTCATGCAGATTGGGGTATTACACCCAATATAAAAAATATAAACATCAAAGAAATATCATATGAAAATGGGGCTCACGCCCATTAGTGTTAGGTCAAAATTTAGGATATTACATCCCTCCTCGCTTAGAACAACATCATCCCTACTGTTCTAGGGACTAGGAATGAATTCATGAAATAAGGACCAGTAAGCCTCTCTCATGGTGGCTTCATTCTCCCAAGTAGCCTCATCAGCTTCAAAGTGCTTCCATTTCACTTTCAACTAGACTATGGTGTGCCTCCTGATTTGCACTTCTCTCTTGTCCAGAATATGAAGGGGTTTGGGTACAAAATCCCCTTTAGGTTCCTCCTGTAACAAGGACCAACCAATAGCATCTTTAGTATCATATAAATATTTATTTAATAAGGATGGGTGAAAAACATTATGAACCTTTATATGAGCAAGTAAATCTAATTTATATGCCACTAGCCTTCTCTTGGCCAATGTCTCAAAGGGTCCACAAAACCTGGGTACTAATTTTCCACATCTTCCAAAGCTCAATGAGCTTCTCTTTGATTTTACTTTTAATTAAACATGCTCACCTATTTCATAGTATTTATATTTCCTTTTCTTATTCGCGTAACTCTTATGGTGTTCTTGTGCTTATTTGAGGTTCTATTGGACTTTGGTAACTAATTGTGGCAAGTCTTTTAGTAAATATGTCCCTAACATGAGCCGAACCATCGGGATATCCCAAGTAACTAGTGTTCTACACTTCTTCCCATAGAATACCTTGGAGGGACTCATATTGGCTGAAGTCTAGTATCTGTTGGTATATGTGAATTCTCCGAGATGCATATAATCCTCCCGCTTGGTGGGTTTGTTCATAACATACATCCTAAGAATGTCTTCCAAAATCTAGTTTACCCGTCCTGTCTTCTCGTCTGTCTGCAGGTGGTAGAAAATACTAAAGTTCAACTACATCTCTAATCTAGAGAATAAGGATCTCCAAAAGTTTCTGGTAAACTTTGGGTCTGAATCTGAGATGATTTCCTTAGGTACCCCATGCAATATGAATATCTGCTTTAAGAATATGTCGGCAATGTGAACTACCCTGTAGGTTTACTTTACTTGGATGAAGTGTGTCCCTTTCAATAACTTATCCACCACTACAAAGATAGAATCATTTTCCTCTTTCTCTTTGGTATACCCATAATGAAATCCATACTAATGACCTCCAACTTCCATTCTAGAATGGGTAACTGTTGCAGCAATCTTGAAGGATGGTGGTGCTCAGCTTTGACTAGATGGAATTCTTGAAATTTTGCGATAAACAACACTATGAAGGAATTTAACTTAAGCAAGAAATAGTGTTTCTTTACTGCAGATAATAGCTTTTGATATCCTGGATTCCCCGAATAGGGTTTCCGATGAAATTCCGTGAGGATGCTAGAGTTGATGTCCACTCCTTCTGGAACATACAATCTTTCTTTGGACCACAATAGTCCTCTTCTACCTTATAATCCTTTTGTTGTTGAAACAACCTTTTCTCTTCATCCTTCTTAAGAATTTAATCATAACAATAACTCTATTTTCCATTCTAATCCCCTTGTGCAAATCTAAATCTGTTTGACTTAGACTTATCTCATATAATATCTGATCTCAATGACTTAAAGCATCGACAATTTATTCTCCTTTCCCTTTATATTCTTTAACTCAAAATGGTACTCGCTAAGGAAGTCCAACCATATGGCCTGCCTGGAATTTAGATCTAGCTAGTCAAATATTTATTTTAGACTCATGTTGTGTGTCTTCAAAAGAAATTTCTTCCCCATGAGGTAGTGCCTCCATATCTTCAAGGAATGGATAATGGCTGCTAACTCAAGATTGTGGGTGTGATAATTTTGTTTGTCTTATTTTAACTTTCGTGACTCATAACTGATCGTGCAATCATTCTACATGAGGACTTCTATGATTACTTCCTTGCTCACATCCATGCAGACAATGAAATCCCCATTGGGATCTGAAATTCATAGTATCGGTGCAATAGTCAAAAGTTGTTTAACCTTCTAAAAAATTTCCTCGCACTAGGATTTCCATAAGAACTTGTTTTCCTTCTTTGGTAAGGCAGTCATGGGACAAGCAATCCTCAAAAAGTTCTCAATGAACTTTCGGTAGTAACTCGCTAATCCCAAAAAATGACCTAATGTCAATGACATAGGTAGGGGTAAGCCAATCCTCTATGGCTTTAATTTTTTTAGGTCAACTACTATCCCCTTCTCGGAGATGATGTGACCTAGGTATTGTATTTGTGGTTTGTAAAAATTATATTTACTAAACTTAGCGTAAAGTTGGTTTTCCCGTAACACCTATAGTACTATACGAAGATGCTCCTTATGTTCCTCTTTAGTCCTAAAGTAAACTAGGATTTTGTATATAAAGGCCAATACAAATTTATCCAGGTATTTACTGAAGATATTGTTCATCATACACATAAAATTTGCAGGTGCATTGGTCAACCCAAATGGAGTTAGTACAAACTTGTAGTGGTTGTATCGCGTTCAAAAGGTTGTTTTATGTATATCTTCATCGCAGATATGTAGCTGATGGTATTCAAACCGCGGTTCGATCTTTGAAAAGTTCTTGTATCGTCTGACTTAATCAAAAAAATTCATCGATCCTAGGGAGTGGGTAATAGTTCTTGATGGTCATATTGTTAAGTTGGTAGTAATTGATGCACATCTCCATCATGCCTTCCTTATTCTTTATGAAAAGTATAGCTTCTGCCCAAGAGGACACACTAGGTTAGGTATAACCCTTCTAAATCTACTCCTGCAACTACAACTTGAGCTCCAACAACTCTGGTGTGCTCATGCAGTATGGGGATTTTGAAGTCAGAACTGACCCTAGTGTCAGTTATATGGAAAAATATAAGTCTCGTTTCATTGGAAATATTGGTATTTCCTGAGGACATACATCCATAAATTCTATGAGAATTGGAAATTCCTCGATGTGTTTCTCTATCTCATATTCTACATCTTGGATGTTTACTATAAACAGTTTGCAGCCTTTTGTAATGCACTTCTTTACTTGTAGGGAACATATATGCCTAGAAAAAAACTTATAAGGTATGCCTTGAATCTTTGGTTGACTCCCTTGGAAACCCATGCACAAGATTGAATTATGTAGGAAATCAAGTGTGACATCGTGCTTTTCCAACCAGTCAATGCCGATCAGTCCATCGTACGATCCTAAGGGTAAAATATTCAAATTTATCCTAGCATGGAAACCATTCAAATTTAGTTCATAATCTCTAACTATTTCAGAAACCTTTCATTTCGTAACCGTGGCTAATTGCACCATCCATGGTTTCTCATGTTTTACCTTGTCTAGTTTACATGTTTCAACAATTTGAGGTGATACATAACTTCTGCAAGCACTAGGATCAATCAAAATCAAAATAGAAGTGTTTGAAACCTTACCTTATATTTTGACCATAGTATCCTGATGGTCTGCTTGTCTTCCATCCAAAGATGCATAAATACTCAATGTGCTAGCTATGTCCTCTATCATTGGTTATTTTTGTAGATTGTGCAAGAATCCATTAGTCTTGTTCTTACAAAATCTGGAATAATTGGGCCCTTGGCATTTCCATCCTTTGATTTGCAGCAAGGCAGCATTGGGGACTCCATTTTTTGTTGTTCTGTTGGAATTTGGTGTTGGTACATTTGGATTTGTACCCATCTTGTTGAAGTTCTTATTGGCTGGAAAACTATTCTTCTATTTTCTACAAGGTGGTGGGTTGAAACCTACTTTGCAGTTGTTCAAGAAGGTCCTAGACCTGTCTTGACTTTTGTTGATGTTTTCCTACCTTATTTTTCCATGCTCGTAGCAAAGCCTATCTTTGTGTAGGCTAGTGTCCATAGTTTTAGTCATGTGAAACTCAATTCTCTCTTGAAACTTTGGAGGAATACATCCTAAAAAATATTGTATTTTCACTTTCTTATCCTTTATGTAAGGTACTTAATGTAATAGAATGAAAATTTTGTTAATGAAAGAATCTGCGGTCATGGAACCCATCCTTAACTCATGAAATTATTTCACTTTCCTGTCAAATAATATTTCAGATATGTATTTCCCAGAAATATTCTGCGAAAGTTACTCCATCAGATTTATTTTACGTCATCTTTCTTGGTATGCTTAAGGCCTCTACACCATCTATCCTCTATTCCATTTAAATTTTATATGGCTAAACGGACTTTCATTTCTCTAGAGCAGTTGTGTACTAGGAATTTTTTTCTCATAGCTAGAATCCATTCTTCAGATTTCTCCCCCGTGTTCATCTCTCCTTTATAGGTTGGGGATTTTATATTTTTGAACTCTCCTTTGAGGTTGTCATCATTTCTATGTTTATTTCTGCAAAGAGAAAGGGAATTATTACTAGAAAAACTGTGATAATCTCTTTCTGGAGGTTCAGGTGTTTTTTCTTCTTTTCCTTTTTCCTTTGGGTTGCTGGCCCATTTATGATCAAAATATTTCTTGAATTTGTTTTTTGAATGTGTAGGCTATCCTTGTGGGATTCCTCCCTACATGTTCAAAACTAAAGCTTCATTTATTTCTTTCTTCTCTTTTCTTTCATTTAAATTATCATCTTTGAAATTATGTAAGTTTTCTTGTAGACTTTGTATGGTTTTCAGTATATCCAAATTTAATTCAACCATGAGTTCTCCTTCCCATTTCCTTGCTAGTTTTTATCTTTTTCTTCATTCATGATCTAGACTGTTCTTTAATCGTGCGGTCAAAATATTTAGTAACAAAATAGTTTTCTGTTAGTTAACAAAATTTCAAATATAGTTTGGAATAGTTTAATTATGCAATGAATTTTTTGGTAGCGCCCAATAGGCCTCTTAGTTTTTGAAGCTGGGCTCTGATACCACTTGTAATGTCCCTAAATTCATAATATTTTTTTTTCGTAGGCTAATATTATTGATGTAATTGTAACTTCGAAATGTATTCACTTGTATTTCTTATGTATTGTAACCTGATGTTTATTCCGGGATGTATTTTTAATGTACTTGAGTCATGCCATGCCCCGATGTTCCTATCGGGAAGTTTCTATAATGTAAACAAGTCATGTCAAGTCAAGGTGGTTAACTCTCCTATTGTCTAAGGGTTAAAGTCCCCACAGTTTCGGGGCACTAGGGTTATTAGACTCACCTAGTTAAGTCGGCCCTAGTTGGGTTTAGTCAAGTCGGGAATTAGTATAAATAGAGATATCCTCTCTATTTATCACACACTCACTCACACTCAGTTGTAGCGCATAGCTGAGGAAGAGAAAGACACTGGGGCAACAAAGAAAGAGGTTACTGCTGTTCGGAGATCATCTTACTGTTTTTGGGTTTCACTTTGGTGCTGATTCTATCTCTAAGGAAGTTGCAGAGTTTTCTCCATTTATGGTTTCCCCGAGGAAAAACATTGTGTTCATTGTCCCTTGTGTTTGATTGTTGTGCTTGTTTTTCTCTCAATTAAAGATCCTAATGAAATGATAGCTTAATGTTTAAAATCTAACAAATACAATACTAAAATTCAAGGCAATGTTTGAAACTTCTACGGAATAAAACTTGGTTGTATACCGAACCTAAGTGTCGTAAGCTATTGTCCCTCTATGTGGCTTCTTCTATGATGATGATGTTTTTTTACATGATGTTGTTATGTTACTTTGACATTTTTGTAATTCTTCTTTCCTTTTTTATACTAGTTGTCGACCTTTTTTTACAGTTATGTTTATTTTACGTTCTACTTTAGTTTACTTATCTTTAAATTCAGTTATGGTTTTGTTAATAACAAGTTGAATTTCCTCTGTATGTCAAGGGGTGGAGTGACAGGTTTTATCCCTTGAGGGACCACTCGTAAGGGTATGGATTCCTATTGCCAAGGGGATTACTTAGTTCATCATGAACTAATGCAAGATCCTATTCTCTTGTGCAGGCTAATGCATCGGTGAACTCTATCTATGATCATGGAAATTAAAACATACTATTTCTACATAAAACTACATCTACACTACAGTATTCTTGTGCATAGTTGTGTGAAAAGAGGACTAAAGTCCTAGGCCTAAAATATACCTAAGTCCTATGGTAATAATGTTTGTGAGAGATTAGTTTTATGCATGTTTCTAAACTTTATTGTATACATTAATGCTAAGGTTTGAAACATTAATTGGCTAGTAATATATACTTTTTAACTATATGAAAAATGTTTTATGGTTATGGAATACTCCATATGCCATCGAAAATTTCTATTAGCATGACATTGGAGGGTTTCAAGGTTTATACGCTAGTGGGTGGTGAACTATGGAACAACAACGTGAACCAAAACTATAGAGTTATGGGTTTTGATTTTGTTGACAGTGCTTGACAGGGTGGCAACTTTAATGCTCCTTGGGAAGTGAGGGAAGAATGCCTCAAGCATTGGTTATGGTTTCCTATAGTTTCATTTGGTCTTTCACTGGTGGAGGTTTGGTGGTGTCATGATTTCAGGTGCCATGTTGCACAAGTCAACAGCCATCCCAGACTCTCATTAGGTAAGCAATGTCTTTGGTCTGCATAATGTAATATTTGGTTTTATTATGATTTTAATTGCAAACTTCTAATGGTACTTATGTTGGTTTGTGCAGGTGATAGAGCATGGCTCTATCATGGTTTGAGGGTGGTGCCATAGGTTTCCTGCGCAACAATTATGCAGGTAAGCCTTGAAATTGGAAAGGCCATTACACTACTCTGTGTTTGTTTAACAGAGGTTTTCGAACTTTGGGTGGGGAAATGTATCATTGTGTGGTTTTGTTGGTTGGGGTTCAATAGTTGCTATGGTATTTATGGATGCGACTGTGTAGTCATTAAATGTCTCTGCCATATGTAATCTTGTTTGGGGATAAGAGTTTGACTTTCTGAATCTTGGCTCGGGTCTATGTATAAATTCATCATTTTACAATGATATGCAATGGGTTTTGTTTAATTTAATGGAATCTCCACTACAATAAAACCTTGTGACTAGCCTCTCTTTTAGCTTCCTTTTTAGTGTCCATGATCACTTTTAGTGTATTTTTTTATCATTTTTTGGACAAAGTGAACACTTTTCCATGGGATGGAACTTTTAATGGTGTTATTTGTATCTCTTTATAAAAGTTGACGCTATTTTGAGTACTAATTATCATCCTAATTAGTGTCCTTATTAGCGGCCCAATTAGTGGCCCAATTAGCATCCCAATCAACATCCCAATTAGCATCCCAATTAGCGTCCCTTTTTAAAAGTTGGGGCTATTTGGGAAGCTTATTAGAATCCCAATTAACATCCCAATTAGCATCCAAATTAACATCCCCATTAGAATCCCAATTAGCGTTCCAATTAGAATCCCAATTAGCATCCTAATTAGTGTCTCTTTTTAAATGTTGGCACTATTTTGGTTGCTAAATACTATCCCAATTAATGTCCCAATTAGAGTCCCAATTAATGTCCCAATTAAAATCCCAATTAGCGTCCCAATTAGCAACCCAATTATTGTCCCTTTTTAAAAGTTGGTACTATTTTGGACGATAATTAGCATCCCAAATAATGTCCCAATTACCATCCCAATTAGCATCACAACTATCATCCCAATCAGCATCCAAATTACAATCCCAATTAGCATCCCAATTAACCTCCCAATTATAGTCCACAAAAGCATCCCATATAATGCCAAAAATAGCCTCCAAAACAATTTCTTGAATATCATAGCACCATATATTAATCCAAGGTTAGCGACTAGAATTGTGCCATGAATTTTGAGAGGAAAAACATTCAACATAGTGCCAAGTATAGATACATGCATTGCACCTACAAAACATCCAACATAACTCTAGGTATAGATCCAGGTATAGCGCATGGAATACTGACAGAAATTTCTAAGGGAACCTCGCTAGGAATTGTGCTAGGTTTAGAGCTAGGAATTGTGTTCAGAAAACATTCGACATAACGTCAGATATATCAATGTCAATGTCAATGATCAGGATTCATGTGATAGTAATTTTGGATCTTGGTTTATCATAGTGGCACCTAAATGATCGTAATCATTTCACTTTTGGATCTTGATTAATCCTAACGTGGGGTAAATTACCTTAATGTCACCTAAATAGCTCTAATGGCATTTGAGTGTCCCCAACAACATTTGATAGACCCTAATTATGATGGATCATATGGATATGATTTAGTATACGACTATATCATCCATTCTTTTGAGGTAGTATGGCTACTTTCTCATTATTATCACAATTAGATTGATGATGAGTACGACACTGACAATGTTGTTGATTTATTGTATGATGATGATGACGATGTAGAAGTGGATGTCAACGCTGATTATGCATGTGGTATCACTTTTGAATCCTAATTGATTCCAATGTCACATAAATGTCTGCAACGACATCTAAACAACCCTTTTAGCATTGAAATGGATGTAACGACATATAAATGTCCTTAACAATACATGACATGAATCATAATGTCAATGAGTGATTAACAACACTAATGGCATATGCATGACCATAATGACAATGGTGACAATGATTTTTATGATGATGTACATAAGTCTAAGGATGATGATGATAATGAGGATGATGATTATGATGATGTTGATGTACCATATGGCATTGATGATGATGATGATGATGAAAATATTAATGTCCACGATGATGATACATGTCATAATACTTCTGGATATTAGAAAACTTGAGATATTGGATTTAATAACAAGTAATAGAGGTTGTGAGGTGTTTACCATAACAATATTGTTAGCCGTTGGGTTTTACATTGACAAATATGGCCATTGGATTTAGTAGTTTCCCCACCCCGCTACACCCCCTTGCATAAAGGTAGTACAATAACACCTATCATGGTATGACAAGAATATCACCCTAGAAGGTTTTTTTGGACAATTCCCCCATCCATACCCTCAGTTTTACCAAGAAAATCCAAGGCACAAAAAGTGGATATCAATCTTAACACAAAAGCTAACTTTCTTTGTACTCTTAAGGAAATTTTGGTCTTGGTTTAAAATGGAATGAAGAAACAATCATTTCAATAACTCCCATAGTGTTACTTAGAATAAGTGGATCAAATGTTTTCACATATTTGGCCTTATAAGAAGACATCTCTCAAGGAAAAAAAACAGTTAGTTACTCATGTTTTATGGCATTGATTGATTTTTCGATAAAGATTCACAATAATTGGTTCAATTTTTAACGATTCTTTTGAGTTTTGTCAAATTTCTATTAAAGTTTAAAGAAATTTAGTTTGTTATGTGGAATGCCCTTGAACTGATATATTTGACTATTATTATTCATTTTACATGATTCGAATCCAGGTGACAGACTTTGATAGAATTTATCATATATCGTTGATGTGCTATTGAAAGGCCCAGGTAACAGGATGTAGGAGTCTCTTCAGATGTAGAGGAAACCCCAACATCTCCACATTTTGATCATAAAAATATATCGACGAATTGCAAAACAGTCCCATGCAAATAAGGTGGGGTGGGAGTGGGGTCACATATGATTTTCTAGGTTTGCATGGTGGTTAAATGTCCAATGCATTGTCCATGAGTATTAGTGGTAAATTTTATGGCTCAATACCTTAAATATCTACCTATGGAATGATCCCCAAGGATCATGCTTAGTTTTATTAAGCTTGACATTTCCACCAAATCACACGTGTAGGAAATGATTCCTTATGAAGTACATGTGTGATGATTTGGAGCATCAAACATTTGTTATAAACCCCAATGATAAATTTTATGACCTAATAGGTACCCTATATTTCATCTTTAAGCCATCGTCTAAGAGGGGACAAAAAATATGAGATATAATGGACAAACCAAAACCTAAGAAAACCACACAAATATTTTCACACACACACACACACACAATAAAATAAAAAATAACTAAAAAATGGAAACATAAAACAAAAATTCAAAACATTCAATACACTTACCTCACTTACCTCTTGTGCACTTTCTTTGAATAACTTTCTCAAGGGAGATCACATATTTACTTTGTAATCCCATTTTGTTGGGGTTTGAGGAGAACAGTTGGCTCCCTCTTGATCTCTAAACTTACCATTTGTTACAATATATTGAGGAACAAGCCATCAATAACAAATGTCTAGCACACTCTCTTTTTTTTAACTCTATGCTGACACCTAGGATGATGATATCTAGGTTAAATGATCCTACATTATGTGGATCCTTGTAATCCCTCTATAGCTTAGCACTCAGCTCCATCTAAGAATAAACAAGATGTGAATACTTCAATACTTTTCATCTAAGCAAGTCATGTCAACCTCCTCCTGTGAATCTTTCCTACAAGTTAAATCTAGTTCAATAGTCAAGAATAACCAATATCAATTTTATGTAAGGACATAGTCTTAGCATCCATCCATATATTATCTATATTCCATCAAGAGCATACCAATCACATATATGCAACATGTCATGAATTTACTATATGAAATATGGACCTATTGTTCAGACATCTCTCGATTGAAAACTGATTTTATTGGGTACCCTACCTAAATGTTTGTCATTTTTTATAATGAAAACTTGTGTATGCATATTTTAACTTTAAAATAAAATAATTTTTTTGAATAAATTATGAATAAAACTCACTAAATTAGTTAGAAATGAATGTGATATTTATTAAAATGAATGTTGAATAAACAAGAGAGAAGTCACCAACAAATAAATACATGGATTTAGGCATCTACCCAAAACATATGAAGTTATAAACAGTTTAGAAATTGAAGGAGTGTTGTGACTAAAGTATTGACCACAGACACATTTCTTGTAGCCTACAGGTAATTACAACATTTAATTCCTCCTTCAAAATTCCTTCACCTTATGAAGGATATGCAAATCCTCATCCAAAATTCCTTCACCTGATGAATGATGTGCATATCCTCCCTCAAACATTCCTCCTTACAGTGTTGAGAGATCGTGGGCCTGCTCATGACAAACATTGTCATTACAATGTGTTTGAACAATGATACTAGTAGCAAACAGTCAGAGTTAAAGGTGATGAACGATCATCCCAATGAACAAAACCATATTTATTTTATTTCCAAATCCCAAAGGTATTTGGAATTGGATTCACTTCCATGGTCTTGCTGTGCTAGTCACCAGTCAACAATCGAAATTTTCAATAGGAAATGGGTTTGAGGGTTAAAGATACTGGTTTATGTGTGAACGCATGGTTTTTCTATGCAACCTTATATTGTTATTTTAATTTTATTTTTATTTTTTTTAAATCATATGTAAGACATTCAATGAAATCAAATTGGTCTGCCATGATAAATTATGTTCCTCCCTTTCACATCCTTTCCAAGGAACATATCACCTTCGTTTTTCCTTTTTTGTTTTTTTTTGCACCATTAAAACAATCCAAGTAGGTACAACCTAAAGGGACCACTTACGTGTTTAGATATGAGAAGGATATAGAGTTAAAAAAATCAACACTTTATTATGGAATAATAATCACTTGACTCTAAAAAATTGGGAACCTAGGTTTGATCCAACAAAGAATTTGTGACCCCACAAGATCTACGGGAATTTCTTTGAGAAACATACTAGAGCTGTGGAAGTTTCAAACTCTCAAGGATATCAATTGTACACTAGGTAAGTAAATATGTTTTGATTCTAATCATTGATCCAACTCTAATATAATAATGGTAAATATGTTTGTTCAAATAAATATAAGAAAGGTCTACTAGATTCCATTAAGATATCATATGGAAAGTTGAATATAGTCCAAAGTTTGGATCATCAACATGTCCCCTTCCATTTTCATTAGTATCGACAACATGGAAAAACAAAATATGATTACCCTCTAAATAATTGTAATAAGGATTTTACTAAACAAATGATAGCATAACACTATGTTTATCCAAGACCCACTCAAGTTGTTGATAGTATAAGTGTATTAAAAGAAATGTGTCATATTTGAAGGACCCACCCACCACCTTCAAGGGCCCATTAATGAAAGGAAGTGAGAAATATATTCCTTCAAGGAGACTAATACTAGGCACACTAAATGGAAGTATCAATTCAAGCATATCATAATAGACACAAGAGGAATTTCTTCCAATGTTGTAGGTATAGAATCTCCAATTATAATATAATGGACTTTATTCCTAATTTTTTATATTTATAATATTAATAGAAGGAAAGTCAAATTGGGAAAAAAATAAATATTCTTAATTTTTCATTTTATAATATTATAATATTAATAGAGGGAAAGACAATTTGAAAAAAAATTAAGGGAAAACATTGGTGAATTTTGGGTAAAGAAATTAGGAAATTTTTGGCTATATGCCAAGATGGTCGAGAACACTGAAGAAATTTGGTGTGATGGCAGATTAGAATGAAATTTTGACTTTTTCCAAACTGATAAATTGTTGTTTTTACTAGCTCCTTCCTTCAGCATAGTTATTATACGGAGAATCGATGTCATTGACAACTTCACTGCTTGATTTGCAAATTGTTCAAGGTAACGACGTAAAATTCATACCTTCTTTGAAAATTCTTTGGAAAGTGTTCTTCTCGGTTCTTTGTGTATGTTAATTATATTTTAATCTTTTGATTCCAGAACATGCTTCCAAGTTTTTTGTATTGTGATTTTTAATTAGATACTAATGGTGAGAGGGTTCCTATAACCATTTAGTCTTTTCAAGAACCCCTTTCTAAGAACCCTTAAGTATTTTTAAGATGAGGCTGAGATATATAAAAACCGTTTCTAAGAACCCTGTCGTATTTCTAAGATAGCACGGACAATATATCAACCATGGGCTTGGATAAGATTCCTCCTCATGTCCAATAAACATTCCAATTAGTATACTTCATTTTTACGGTATCTTATTACTTATTGTTATGAAATTATCGATTGAGTAGTATAGTCACTTCTTCCATTAGCATTTAGAAGTATAGATCCAGTTGATAATGATAAGTCAATGTGTTGATCCTTTACCTATGCATTCCATCATGTGTTATTACAGAATTTGAAATTGAAAATATTGGCTATTTAGAACGACCATAGAAAAATGTACATCAATGAGCTACACACTCGTCACTGACTAAGACCAAATAGTGAAACATATTACTCAGAATGGGACCTATAACCTAAACAGCTTAAATTCTGGGAACAATTTGTCGATGTTCTTTTCCTTCCTTATGTCATTCGAATGATGCCATTGATGTCAGTAAAAACAACTGATATTTAGCCCCAAGAATATGAAATATTTACATCATTGCTTCCTATGAATCTGAAACTTATTTATGGAGGATCTTCTGCATGATACTTACAATTAATAGGACTAGAGCTTAGTGTTCATTCCTACACATTTTTAATGTATATTTCTTTATAAATTTGTGTCCTTTCATTTCTCGATCCACTACAATGCTAGCTCCATCTAATTTATGTGTTTTATACAATAATTGTAGGCACATTCTTATTGAAAATTCATAATTACACATAGGTTCATGCACTATAGAATTAACAAGAATTATATTCTCATACAATTATGAACAAAACCCTAAAATGAAATACAGAGGAGAAAAGGCGCATAAAATTGAACAAAAATATATTCTCAACTTTAGATTAATAGGTGGAATTCGACATCTTCTATGTGATAGTATCCAGAAGGGAACTGTGCATCATGCTATAGACTGACAACATTGTCTCCTCAAGTGTCAAAACACATTAGATCTCTGGTAGATTTTTAAATTTCGTAGGTGTTCTCACTTAACTCAGGATGCACGGGAAACTCCTTTGACCAGACTGCACACTGAATGTAGAAAGATTGAATCCTTCTAATATAAATCCAAATTGTTTTGAGACACTAAAGAAAGCTTCATGTGATTGGACAACTGGCTCAAAATCCCCAGTTAAAACTTGTATACTAATCCAAAATGCATGTAGATAATTGAACAATAGCCATAGAATTGATGCTTATCTCATATTCAACTCAACCAATCCCTTTGCAAAGAAACTGTCTCTCCATCGCTCCATAAAATATTTGACAATTTCTCCTAATGCTTCTATTGTGAGAGGTTTTTAGCCACGAAGCTACTCCAAATAATATATAATTTTCCCTTGTTTATAATTTTTTTGATGGATTTTACCTCACTTCTATGAAATAATGAGAGAAATAAACATAATTTGATATAAATTGATAAGCAGCCACCCCCGTCTCTTTAATTCAATGTTATATAGAATAGAGGCATGCAATGACCAGAGTCATGCAATAGGTGGCTAAGTGGGTTAACCTATGACCTATGACTGGTCTTATCACAATAGTAGTCGTCTGAGTATGGAAATCAATTTAGGAATGTGATTTCCAACTGCTATAATTGGTAGAAATACTGGTTCCGCCCGCACTCTGAGAATTGATTCAGTTTGCCTACCTCCTAGACTCTTCATGAATATTCCAATCCCTCATAATAGGACTTAAGGCATCTGAGAATTGATTCAGTTTGCCTACCTCCTAGACTCTTCATGAATATTCCAATCCCTCATAATAGGACTTAAGGCATGTAGGAATCTATGCTACCAATATTTATGTTGAAGGTATTCCCACCCCCACTTACATATAAATATTTATATGTGCATTGTAGATTATAATATAACTCATACACTGTGTCCATCCATGTTAGTCTGAACTATTTTAGTGCTTACTCAAATTTGGAACGCGCTCTTTGAGCTTGTACTTGTAGTATCATGAACACACTAATCCTTGTACAATGGTAGCATATTTACATGTAATGAATTATTAATTCTAGGTTCATTCATAATTTGCTCTTTTTTATGAATTTGTCACTTATCCTTGGGTTAAAACCAACAATGTTTACACTAAAATTTGTTAAGTAGATTCTGGCATCCATTGAATTAAGATTGTGACTAGACATTTTAGAAAGAGAAGCTCCAGTGTGTTCCATCAGATCTTCTCTTCTTAACAAATTTAATGAAGGATTTAATTTCTTTGGAATATCTTTTATATGGTATTAAGCTATGTTTTTTATATAGACACTACTACAATTGGGGCCTTTTTGAGACATTAATTTGAGACAAAATTCTAATTTTGTCCGCTGGTTCATTTTATTTTTATTTTAATATATATTTTTGGTTACATAAAATTTAAGCTATGAAAATGTAATAACAAGCACTGAGTATATTGAAGAAAGAGTTAAGGTGCTTGTACGGGGACCCAAATGAGATTTGGATCATCCCTTGGGCAGGACATACTCGCCTGACCTATAAAGATGAACCTATTGGGAAGAAGCACAGGTAAAACTACAAAATGATCGCTCTACTGGATATGGCGCGAGAACCAAACTAGGGAAAAGCTAATTAGGGTTCAACACACAAAGAATATTTACAGAATTCTGAGCACTGAAAGTTTGAGGAAATTGAATCCCTCTATTTGATGATATTGACAAGTCACGCTCACAGAGGTAGAGGGGATTTGGGTTTCTTTATGTCTTAATTTTTTCAGTTAAATCCTTCTTTTAGAATAATTTCCTCCTCTTTCAAATTGTTGGGTTCGATCTGGCACCTGATGCTCTATGGAATATTCTTCATATTGATTCGATTTAAGTTTTTGATTCTGCTTCTATTTACTCTTCACTCCTATGGAACTTGGAAACCCTATGATAACAAAATTCTTCTGCTTTCCCTTAATAAGAGGTCACATTCCTCATTTTTTATCCTGCATTCAATAACCCATTTTCCACTCAAAATCCCAGTACAAAATTAAAATATTCACAAACATTAAGATATTCACCACAAATCCATGTGCTAATTCCACAACCCCTAACTTTTCCCAAACCCTCGAAACCATTCGAAGCCCTAACCTTGATTCTCATTCAGTTAAATCCCAAACTCGAACCCAGATCAAAACAACTCTGTTGTAGTAGCCAGGCCATGAGAACTATCCGTAATCCATCTAAATTGGTCATTGTGGATATAAAAACCATGTTGGTTGGTCGAGAAAATAACCAATGGTAGGATGACAGGTCAAGTTGAAGGATGCCAAATTGAGAATAGATGGCGTGTTCACTTGTCGAATGGTGTCGATGATGCTTAATCAAGGCTATGTTCGGTGTTCTATACAAGTGATCTCTATTTCCATGTTCTGTGTTTGTTTTGTTTTGAAAGTTGAGTAACTAGATATTTTGAGATCCACGTCTCTATGCATGGATTCTTCAGTGATTGAAACCTAGTGCATCCTATGCAAAGAATGATATTAGTGGCACTGTGGGAAAGTATCATGACAAGAATCTACAATAAGCGAAAAATGGGTAGTTTCTTTGTGACCTTGTTTCTAACTTTAAAAAAAACATCAGGTATGGAAATTCATGTTCAATTTTTCTTCTCGTAGGTTGCAATTTCCTTTGTTTCCTTTGTTGATACAAATTTTTTCTGTCTTTTTTATGGCAACATATTTTTCTCTGTTATGCTTTTTTATTTTCATGGTAAAAGTGATTACCAGTCATTTATGAATTAATTTTTTTTATGTGGTATTCATTTATTAACTTTTTCATAGTATGGATGTTTAGATAACTCCCTCACAACCTTAGGAATGTAATCCTCCCATTTTTCTCCTGGTTTTTGCTAGCATAATCCCATCGTTCTTGGCTACTATGGGGAATTCCATTGTCTATTTGACTTGTGTCATCGTCTATGCCTCTATCTATAAAATGTGTGTTTTCTTCTCCACGTTTTTATTCATAATTGGGAGGTGATTATCATTTTAACCTATTGTATCCCATTAAGATTATAATGGTTCGACGCCATATTTGGATGTATCTCTAATAGTTGGTAACTCGTTTCTGATCTAAATGGATTTCTTGCTAGCATGGTTAAAATATTTGAAATGAAAGGATTTTAAAAATATTCTTACCACTTCAACAAATTTGATCGACACCAATTAGTTTATCTACCCTTCTCAAGTCACTCAGATTTAGAAGCTTGAAGTTTGTTTATGATAGGTTTCAGGTCATGAATTCCTAGAGTGAAAGGTGCACTAGTCCCCTTCTTAGCTGCAAAATCTCTTCTTCTCTTATTTAATTACAAATTATGAGAAGTAAATTCTATGTTGATTTCTTATTTAGTACATACCTAGATCTCATTTTTGTCAAGTTTGTATTATTTTGTATTGTTTGCATGATTTGAAAATGAGGCAAAGTATATATTGGTGGCCTTTAATTTAATAAATTCATGCTATTGGAAATGTTTTATTGACAATTTCCTTTGTTATAATTATGGTAATAAGTGATTTTACTTCGGAGTACATGAGAAATTACTAACACAAATTAAATCAACTATGTAAATGATGCTAAGTTATTAAAAAGAATGTTATGCATTCTACTATGGGTGCATGTAACTTTGGATGAACTCAAAGATGCATGGTGTTGAAACTTATTTTTCAAGTGGTTGTTGTGGATATGTGAGAAGATTGTTTATTTTGGAAATGTTGTTATTTAATATTTAATATACCTTTGCATATTGGATACTAGAGTATAAGGTCTCTTTGAATGGAATTTATTTTGTTGAGATTTTATTTCAAGTAGAATGTTTATGAGGGGTTTGGAATTTGTTATTTGTGATGCTTCCAATAGTAACAATATTGTTCATGGTTTCATTCGTCGATATTGATGATTTATCTTTACATTGCTAAAAGGGTGCATATGTAGCTTACCTTTTTCTTTCCCTTTCTTAAGGTAGGGATTTAGGCATCATTATGTCATATAGGGATGAGTTTTAATTAGTTATAGTTCCCAATGAGAGTTGGTATTGTGTGCAACGTGTCTTATATATTGTGTGGTTGATGTATGTTGTTGTAAATATTTATGTTTGTGTTATCATTATCGCTGTCTATAGATTTGCACAGGGGAAAAGAGTGAGCATCGATTAAAACTTGTTGCAAGGAAGGTATGAATTTTAATCAGAGTAGAGCTTCAAAAAATTTCTTTTAAATACCATGTAGTGTTATGCATCACTTTATTTAAAACATGATAAAGGATTTATTGTGTTATACAAACAAAGCCCAGTTATCATTCCATTCATTGTTGTAGAATCTTTCTTCTAAGTTAGATTCCTTTGGTTTATCATTTCCATTCACTCGTGTAGGATATTGCTTCTAAGTTGGATTCCTTTGGTTTAAAATAGTATTGATGCATTTAAAATATGGAGATTTTTTATTGATAAGAATAATGAAAGATTCCCTTGTTTTAGTTATTAGTAGTGTAAACTCCCCATCCATTCCTTCCCACTTTGGTAAAATATTTGCACCTCTTTGGAAACTTTTTTAAGATGATAATGACAAGCTAACCATATTAGAATTTTATACTTATGTACTATTTGGAAGTTGAAAATTACAACAAATACTCAAGAAATGACACAAAAATGATGTATTGTGGTAATAATTTATCAAGACTACTTCTATCTAAGAGACAAGAAAAACATGTAAATATATCACTTGTACTCTCAAAAGAGTTCCCTAATAAAAAAAATAGGCATGATCAGCTCTGAAGTATTGTTTTGGAACTACCTCTTCTTCTTCTTCTTTTCTAAACAAAAACAAAGATATATTAATTGCAAAAAACACTATCCAAGAACATGGAAATCTCGAATTTCCTATCTTGGACAGTATAAACTTACACAATTAAATCCTCATATATGCATGATGGGAGACAAAGGATATAATAAGACAATACCTATACTAGTGCAAGCATGTCTTTCCCAATCTCAACTCTTTGAATTTCCCAAACCCATTTAACTATTGAGAGAAAATATTCTTGGTTCTATTTAATGTTTTTGTTTTGGTAAAGAGAATGTCTTTGAAGCCTCAATAAAAGGAATTTATTTTAAATTAGTATTATGCTTGAGAAATGAAGCATCAATGGGAGTGTTTATTTTATTTTCATTTCCCTTTTTGAATTCATTCCAATTCTCCAGTTGTTTGAGAATGAGATCTTATTACCTTTTGTCGGCTAGTTGACAAACTGGAGGAGGTGAACCCCAAAAGGTTGGAAAAAATCCTTGGCAAAGAAATGCTGCATGTTAGGAACTACTATTGCATACATAGATTTCTTGCATGGTGCTACTAAATGCATGAACATTCCATCAACTCCTTTCTGTATTTCTCTTCATCTGTTGGTATGAATTATAACACAAGAAAATCCTTCGATTTGTCTTGAGTAATGTCCCCAAATTTTGAAAATAATTAAATTATTGGCTAGTTAATTACTACCTAAAGTGGACATTAACTTATCTTCTGCGGAATATGTTGGTCATGGTTTTCTAAAACGAAGTGTCATAAGCTAGTCCCTACCATTTCTGTGTGTTTTCCTATGTAGTTATTGACGTAATTATGTACTATGTTATATTTTACTTGAACTGTATTAAATGATTCCTCAAATTTTTTAATTACATTTGATCATGCATGTGTGTATGCTTGTTCAGTTATATCTTACTTCTTGGTTACAATTGTTTTTCATTTGTTATGGAAAGTCTTGACTTATCTTTAACTGTCAAGGGGTGGAGTGGCAGGATTTGTATCCCTTATGGGACAACTTAAACAGGTAACTGATTCTATTTGATGTTAAAGGGTTTACTTAGTTCATGTTGAACAAATGCATCTTCTCTTCATTTTGTGCAGGTTCATTTAGATGGTTAAATCTAGTTACAACCGCTAAACTGGACATCTTACGACATGCTACTCATACTACACTATCATATGCTTGTCGAAGATGAAAGGACTAAAGTCTAGTCCTAACTATTCTTACAGCTACTGTTTATGTTCTTGGTTACGTAGAGTTGAGTTATCGGATCTGCATTTATCTGAGCGATATATTATTGAGGATTGGGACTGTGACAACTTTTATTCCTATGCTATGTATTTATAACATATAGTTGAAATTTTTTTATGTATAAATGTTATAGGCTTAAGTGATAAGACTTACCCATATTATGTTAAATTTTATATGCAACATGGTTTGCATGGTAGTCCATTCATGGCAAATTCCATATGCCATGAATCCATGGCTTATTTATTCTAGCGAGGGTTTTGATGGGGTTCTTAATACAATTATAAATGTTGGGGTTTTAGAATATAGGCATGTGGGTAGAAATTTCAACACTGGTGATGGAAAGGGTGGCGAAGTTAATGCTCATTAGAATGGAATCTAATGAATCCTATGCTTGGTCTTTCGTGGGTTGGAAAACCATTTTTTACTGTTGTGGGTTGTGGCTCTGTTCGGCTCTATTGTTTTGTCACAATGTGGAGGACTAGCTCTCCCTGTGCATTTGGAAGGTATGTTCTCCACTTGGTTTTACAACGTTATATCTTGTTGTTGTAGGTGGAGTTTTAAATACTCATGAGGTTTCTCTGTTTCGTTAATGGAGGTGACAAGGCTTCAAATTCATGGGTTGTAGGGTGCTTGCAAGGATGACTGTGATACCCTTTCACCTGTAAGCCCTGAGATATCCTAGAGTTGTTACCTTTGCGTTAAAACGTTTAAGTAGAGCTTTGAGCTCTGCACTATAATGGTGAATATTTTGGTTATAGGTTTTGTCAGGTGAAATAACTCTCGAATTCATTTATTCCATTGCAATACCATTTATTTATACATTACATATGCTGGTTGAGTTTCATCTTCTGACCATCCTTTTCAGCTTCCTACATAACTATTCATTTTCCTTTATTTATTTACAAAATATAATCCCGACGGATTATATTCCAACAATCCCCCCATTAATCCGAAGGGGTGTTAGTAAGTCCAAGCATGTTTCTGAATCTTTCAAACTTTTCTCGTCCAAGTGCTTTGGTGAAGATGTCTGCAACTTGATCATTTGTGGAACAATGTCGAAGATGGACTTTCTTGGCCTCTACATGATTTCGAATCAAATGATACTTTGTGTTGATGTGTTTGGTTCGATCATGGAATCTTGGATTCTTAGCCAGCTTGAACGCAGAAGTATTGTCGATCAATAATGGAGTGGAGTTCTCTTGTTTTTCTTGTAAATATTCAAGTATCTTCCTGAGCCATACTATTTCTTTCATTGCTTCATCTACAGCCACATATTCTACTTCTGTTGTTGAATCTGTCGTAACTGACTGTTTGCGTGATCTCCATGAGACAGCTCCTGATCCAAGACTCATAGTATATCCAGAAGTCGATACTCTTGTCTCCTTATCTCCATCAAAATCTGAGTCTAATTACCCAATAATTTTGAATTCATCCACCTTAGAGTACTTGAGTCCAACTTCTTGAGTCCCCTTCAAGTATATTAGAACTCTTTTTGCAGTTGACTAGTGTCCTTCACAAGGTTTATGCATGAACCTTGAAAGTATGCCAACAACATAAGAAATATCCGGTCTAGTTGTTGTAAGGTAGATAATTCTTCCTACAAGTTGTCAATACTTGGTCGCATCCTCAAATTCTTTTCCTTGGCTTGATGTGAGCTTCATTTTTTGTTCCATTGGAGTAGAGATAGGGTTGCATTCTGTCATGGAAAATTTGTCTAGTAGTTCTCCAAAATATTTTTTTCGAGATAGGAATATGTACTTAGGATGTTGAGTGACTTCAATTCCTAAGTAATAGTGGAGATGTCCCATATCTGTCATTTCAAAGATCTTTTTCAAATCTTTCTTTATGGATGCTATATAGCTCTCATTTTTCCCTGTCATCAAAAGATCATCTACGTACACCACAAGATACACAACATATCTTCCAACTTTCTTTATAAATAGTGTTACATCATCAAGATCAAAATGTTTGAAATTTAACATCAAAAGATGCTTGGTTAATTTTTCATACCATGCGCGAGGCGCTTGTTTTAAGCCATACAAGGATTTTACAAGCTTGCATACCTTTTGTTCTTTTCCTTTCAGAACAAAGCCTTCTGGCTGAGACATGAAGACATTCTCTTTCAAGTCTCCATTCAAGAAAGTAGTCTTCACATCCATCTGATGAACTTTCCACCCATTTTGAGCAGCTAAAGAGAGTAAGGTACGGATGGTAGCCCATTTTGCTGTAGGAGAAAATGTTTCTTCATAGTCAATTCCTTACTTCTGTGCATAGCCTTTTGCTACAAGCCTTGCTTTGTGCTTGTCAAGTGATCCATCTAATCTGTATTTGTTCTTGTACACCCACTTGCAGCCAATTGGTTTGGTTCCAACTGGAGGGTCAACCAGCTTCCAAGTTCCATTCTTCATGAGTGCATCATACTCATTCTGCATAGCTTCTTTCCACTCAACTTGAGTAGGAGCTTCTTCAAAGGATGTTGGTTCAAAGTTAGCAGATAAATTAAATTCACAATCAAATGATACATCCATGTCATCACCTGAATTATCTGCTTCTCCTCCATCTTCATGTCTTTTTGAACTTCTCATTCCCATCTTTCCAACTTCATCCAGATGGACACTTTCAAGTGTCTTTGTGGCCCATTTAGGAATATTCCATGATGGTCCTAGTTGATCAGCTGGTGGTGCTTCATTTCCTTCAAGGTTGAGTCTTCCAAGTCTCTCAATCACATCATCCAGTTGAATTTCTTGTTTATGTGAAGTAGCAGGAACTTCTTCATGCGGGGGAGTTGGTGCTTCATATGGAAATTCCAAAGGTTGATCCAGAATAGGAATCCCCCCTTCAAGGTTTGGAATTTCATATTCATTTTTAGAATATTTCTTTGGATGAGGATATTTTTCCAAATGATCAAGATGTCTCTCAATGGACTGGTCATTTTTATTAGTCTCAAGAAAAATGACATCTCTGGGAATAACAAAATTCTTGTTTACCTCATCATATAGACAGTATGCCTTGGAGTTTTCTTCGTACCCCAAGAAAATGCATTTTCTACTTTGAGCACGAAGCTTGTTTCTTTGCTCCTTTGGAATCAAGGCATAACAGGTGGAACCAAAAACTCTAAGATGCCTAACTGAAGGGAGATGGCCAAACCAAATTTCATGTGGAGTCTTGTTATCAAGAGTATTTGAGGGACTTCTGTTTCTCAAATAGGCTGCACATTTCACTACATCACCCCAAAACATTAGTTTTGCATTCTTAAAAAAAATTATTGAGTGTACCATATTCATTATGGTTCTGTTCATTCTTTCTGCTACATCGTTTTGTTGAGGATTGTAGGGAACCGTAGTCTGATGTGCAATTCCATGTTGGCGAAGATAATCTTCAAAAGCATTTGAAGTGTATTCTTTCCCATTGTCAGTACGAAGTGTACCAATTTTAGATTGTGCTTTTTTTTCTATCAATGCATGAAAGTCCTTGAATGTTTGAAATGCTTCTGATTTTGTCTTTAATGAGTAAATCCAACACATTCTTGAGTAGTCATCAACAAAGGTCATAAAATACTTATTCCCATTGGCAGAAGGAGTTGGCATTGGGCCACATAAATCAGAATGCACTAATTCTAATTTCCTACTTGCTCTAAAATTAGATTCATGGAATGGCAGCTTACTGTGTTTCCCTAATATACATGCATCACATTTTCTATTCTCTTTGGGAATGGTGGGAAAACCAAATACACCATTCTTTCTCAACAAATGAAGACTGTTATAATTCAAATGACCAAATCTTGCATGCAACAATAAACTTGATGACAAATTACCTTCTCCATGCTGAGAGAGGTAGGCATAGTTCTGAACCCTTGCAGATGAACCCTTTAGCTTCAACAGCTTCCCATCTTCGTATCCAGTCATGATGACTTGGTTGTCAGAGGACTTTCTTATTTCTATGATTCCATCAAACATGTGGATGGAATGGCCTTGCTGTCGAATCTGCACCAAGGAGAGTAGGCTTCTTTGCAACTCTGGAAGATAAAGAACATTCTTCAACAAGAAATCAGGGAATCTACGCATATTCAGCCGAATGGTGCCCATTCCCTTTGGTTTAAGACTTGACTTATCTGCAAAGTAAACTATGCCATTTATTGTTTCATTAAGTTCTTCAAAACAGTCTTTTCTAAAAGTCATGTGTGATGTTGCACCAGTATCAAGTAGCCAACAATCTGTGTAAGATGAAAGTGAAGTCATTTCATTAATACCAAGATTACAATGTGCAACAATACAATGAGCAGAATCTGATGATTTACTAACATCTTGGTTCTTATTGTCATCTTTCTTCTGGTTATGTATATCTTTGATGGAGTCCCACGAAGCCCAACACTGATCTGTTGTGTGTCCAATCTTTCCACAATGCTTGCACTTCAAATCTAATCTTTTGCTGGAGTTGTTTCTGCCTCCTCTACCTCTGAATTTTCTTCTTCCTCTTCCTCTCATGCTGCTTTCTCCTTTGGGATGATCTTTGGATTGGTCTTTGGTGTGGTTCTTTGCTTTTTGAGCAAAGCAAAGTGATTCTCCAGAATGCATCTTCTGTGATCAAATCTTGCAACTAAAACAATAGGAGAAAAAGAAGAAAGAGTAAAGGTGCAGGTCTAAGTCTCTGCCACCTTCCTCAAGCTTTACAACAATGTCAATGTCTCTGCTATTAAGTGTATTTCTTGAAGTATATGAATACCATGCACTATCATATGAATAACTCTTGAATTCAACCAAGAGAGGTCACTCACACATGGAATTCGCATCTCTCAAAATAAATCTCAGTTATCAAATGCAATATCATCTCTATATTCATTATCTTGGCAGCATATACAATCATTCAGTTCGCACAACTCAAGAAATAAAGAGCCTCAACTTTAAACAAACCAAATAGTAGGGTTCATGGAAGATGATAGTTGAGATACCTTTGGTTACGCATATGTACAGTCCTTACACAGGTGATGGTGAGGGAGAGGCACATCTCTTAAAGAAACACAGGATTAGAATGCTCTCCATGCAGTAGCTTCAATGCATCTCCATAAAAAAATTAAGATGCACTCCACACAAAATATAGGGTTTTGAACATCACCAGTCAATGATCTCAGCAAAATGTGTAACTTATTACCTTCACGCAAGTGAAAATTCATGATTCTTTAGCCTACAATAATCAGTCTTAACTGAACTTGCAGCAGCAGCATATCATGGCTTCAATCTTCAACACAGAGGTCACAACAACCATCACGCAACCAGAATGCATCTATTCTAGAAATCACAGATTTAGAAAATGGGTTGGCTCACGGCCCTCCAAGGTTCAAAATACAGACGTACACCAACAATCTTCGTGATGGGAAAAGCACTGATTCTCACCTTTTCATCAACACAACATCAAATTTTGCAGTTCTAGGAGCATATCCACTACAACATTCACGGTTTCATCAAATACACAATAATCATAACTCATATATCAAGATCGGTCTCATACGACATCCACTCATTGTTCACAGTTCAATACACAGATAAAGTGTTGCAAACTTTTCAAATTACACTCCATGCAAATAACTAGGGAAAAATTAGGTTTTATGTATGCTCAACGGTCATAATTTGAGCAAAAATATGCAACTAGTTACCTTCACGCAAATGTAAAGGCATGATCCTTAGCCTTCAATCATCGGTCTTCAACAAGCTTGTAGCAACACGACTCATCATATTCAACATATTCTCAGCTTTAAGTACTGAGATTTCTTCTTCGCAGGCCGCAACACACAATATATTGGCTCTCAAACAATACTCACATATTAACTTGCAGCTTACATTGTGAATCTAAAAAATACAACTTCAGATATTTGAGCATAAATGACAATAATTCCACAACTGACGGCCTATTGATGGAGGTTATAGATGGGATCAGAATGGTGAATAGTTTGCATGGAGAATGTCTTAGCAGGTAGTGGAGTGGTAAAAATGAAATAGTGAGAATAATCACAGCAGTAGTCACAGCAGTAGAGTGGGAGCACGATGAGACAGTCTAGAAATTCGTAGCAATAGGATGCATGAAACGGTGATAAAGAGAATGCATCTCCAAAATTAGGGTTAGGTATCACAACGTCTGAGAAATACTTCAATTTTATGGAGAAGGACAGTAAAAATGTGCAACGAATTGCAACATTTATCAAAAATGTAGGATCAACGTATTTCTCATATCTCAAATTAGACTCATTGTAGCAAAACACACAGAATTATTGGCACCGAGGCTGTAGGAAAACACATGCAAATATAGACCGATGGGGCGGGAAGCTTGAAATAAATAAGTAGAAGGAAGGATGAAGGTTTGGCAGCGAGACTGCCCGGACTGACAAGCATACAGGTAGGAGTTATGGTAGGCACCCACTCTGATACCACTGTCAGGTAAAATAACTCCCGAATTCATTTATTCCATTGCAATATCATTTATTTATACATTTCATATGCTGGTTGAGTTTCATCTTCCGACCAGCCTTTTCAGCTTCCTACATAACTATTCATTTAGCTTTATTTATTTACAAAATATAATCCCGATGGATTATATTCCAACAGGTTTCAACCGTGTAGTTCTTCTGCATTATTGGGTTTTTAAATGATGAGTTTAACTTACAATAGTGCCATTTCTTGCAATGGCATCCTTGTTGATTCATGAAAGTGTAATTTTACTGGAAAATGTTATTTAAATGGTAATTTATGTTTTAAGTTATAGGATTGTGGTTATTTATGGATATGGCCGTAATCTTGTCTTATTGTAGCGAAAATGTAAACGCATTGGCTAGGATAGCATAGACAGTAGGTTTTTAAATGGATTATGTTGTTTTTTTTAAATATTTGGGTTATGTCTTTAATGGTTAATTTTAGTAGGGTTTTCACCTCTCGGCCGTGAGCCTTGATGATGAAATGCAGCATGTATATTTTGTTAGGTTTAAAGTAGAACATTGACAAAGTAATGATTTTGATTATGGCTTAAAACTGGGTTTTGTATTGGAGCTTGCTATATATGTGATTTAGACCCTTATGTGAAATGTGTAGACCGTGTGAGGTTTCAATGGTCAATCCTTCATGTATTTTAGTTTCCTTAGCATAGTTTACTTCTGACTTAAGTGGAAATTGTTAAGCTTTACAGCATTGTTATTTTTGCAAATCAAATCCTACAAGATTCGATTACTAGCATGGTTTGATAAAACCTCTATTTTTAAAATGTGAGACTGCATTATTCAATACTGGGTTGTGTGGGTTTTTTTTCGGTAGAAGTGCCAACAGGATTCGATCCCGAATCCTTTAAATGGATGCGTTATTTAAGTAATGAATTTGTATTAAGTTTAAGGTTGATTTTTATCTTGATAGTACATAATATAGTTTTTGTTTATAATAATCGTTCCTACTGACCTTGATAGGTGTCTATGGCTAGAATAGGATGTGGGTAAAGTTATAAAGTGGAAAGTATTTGTTTGGAGTTTGTTTATGATATTTGGTAGGTCCTAAAAATAGGTTAACTCGGTTTAGCTTATGTTTTGTCATATTATTTAAAGTTTCAACAATGATATTTAAGCTATATTTTCATGCATAGAATTTATGCTAAGGATATAGGTAATAGTTTTGATGGTTATAATTAATACAATCCTGCTGGCAATATGGAAATATGAAATCTGTCAGTAGAGAAAATATATAAACTTTGTTTTTAAATAGTTCTTTGGTTGAAAAGGATCATCAATTAGGGTTAATAAGATTTAGGTACAAAATCTATGATATTATTTCTATGTCTTAAACTTGAAATAATAAACAGGAAATCTAACTCACTTAAAAATATTGACTTTTTTTAAAGAAATACCTCTACGAGAAAGACTGAAATAAACTTGTAAATGATGAAATAAAATGCAGAAAATAACAGAGACCAAATTCTCCTACTGATAAAATTAAAGGTGAGAGTATATCATTACAAACATGAATAAGATATATTTTTCTAACTAGAATATCATGGCTGAGTAGATAAAATAACCTAGCTATAGCAGACAGATACTAATTATCCATTCAGAATTTAATCTCCTCATTTAATAAGAAAACCTGTGTAAGTGCAAGGGAAAATCAAGAACCTCATACCTACAAGTTGAATATATTTTAATGGCTGAAAATCATGCACACTCAAATACCCAACATTAACAAGTATATAGACAGATATGACCTCTCTTCAGATAAACGAATAAATTAGGAACTACCATGTTCCACCCAATGATGACCCTAAACCATTCCTGGTTTTATTCAGGATTCCCCCATAGCTGGTTCCAATATGCAAGTATCTTAGAGCTCCTAAGGTAAGGCTTCTCTATCACATTTTGTATCAATTTTCTTTTTCCTTTTAGGAAAAGTGTTCTCCAAGAATCCTCTTGAAAGTAATGAGGTGGAATTATTGAATAATCAAAAGATCCCCAAGCCTCTCTTTGGCTTGCGTCTTTATAGACAAACTTTTTCAGGAAAAGTGGAAGTTAAATTAGGAATCATTTGATTTCTTGAAATAACCCTTTTTACTTAATTTAGGTAATTTTAATATTTATTTAAATTTAACTTAGGAACTTTTGACCAGTTCCTATTTTGACACTTGTAGGTCCTTAGTATTTAATTATCATTAGTAATAATAATAACAATATGTAGAGCCTTTTATTATTTATTCATAGTTACTAGTTTTATTACTATGATTACTCTTTTACACACATTTATATAAACTATATATTTATATATATCATTTGTTAACATTTTTACTTGTAGGCATCATATGCCATGATCCCTAATCACAAGACACTTTTATTTTTAGCTGATAGCGACTTCTTTATTAAGGCCTTTAGGTAGGGGTTAGGTCAACAAGGTTAGGTAGCTCTAAAACTCCTTGCGTGTTGGATTCCCTCGTATAAAATGGTAGTTCTTCAGTATTTTGATGAGATACAGAAATTCAAAATTTCATTTATTCACTTAAAAATTTAAGTAAGATGAGATCAATGTTTTATCACATTCATTTTCACTCAACATATTAATTTTTTGGTAACTCCTAGTATTTATCCAAAGCCCATACTCAACTCTAAAAACATGGATTTACAACTTAGTGCAATTCGAGAGCTCCTCACTCACACTAATGCTAGGATGTATTTGTTGGATACACCTAGGGATCCAATGGCCAAGGATTTGATGTTCTAGAGCTTATGCTCAACATTAACTAGGAAGGCTCCACGGCTTATGCCTAACACTTCCAATTATTATATTTTCATGTGATTAAGAGATTCCTACTCAACAGAAAGGTTTCATAACTCATGTGCTTCAGATCCTGTTACTCAACACAAACATTTAAAATACTCATGCACTCCAAATCCTCTTTCTCAACGCAAACATTTAATACTCATGTGTTTCATATTTTCTCGCTCAACACAAAACATCAAATACTCATGTGCTCCAGAGCTTCTCAATTAACACAAACATCACATCAATTATGTGCTTTAGGGTCCATGCCCAACACATGAAATCATATATATATATATATATATATATAACATATGCAATTTCATTACACCCAATATATCAAAGAAATCATCATGTTCATGTGCAGTGGGGTCTTATGCCAAATATACAAAATAAAACATAAAAGAAACATCATAACAAATATGGCTTATACCCATAAGTGTTAGGTCAAAATTCAGGATATTACATCCCTCCCCTCCTATAACAACACCATCCTTGGTGTTCTAGGGACTCGGAATGAAATCATGAAACAAGGACGGGTAAGCCTCTCTCGTGGTGGCTTCATTCTCCCTAGTAGCCTCATTGGCCTCAAAGTGCCTCCATTGCACTTTCAACTGGACTATGGTGCGGTTCCTGAGCTGCACCTCTCTAGTCTTATCCAGTATATGAAGGGGTTCAGGCGCAAACTCCCCTTCAGGTTCCACCTTTAACAAGGACCAATAAATCACACGTTTAGTATCATAAACATATTTAGTTACTGAGGATGCATGAAAAACATTATGAACTCTTATGCGAGCAAGTAAAGCTAGTTCATATGCCACTGGCCCTCTCTTGGCTAGTATCTCAAAGGGTCCACAAAATCTAGGTGATAAATTACCACACCTTCCCAAGATCAATGAGCTTCATTTTTCTTTTACTTTTAAGTAAATATGGTCACCTCTCTGATAATATTTATCTTTTATTTTATTATCCACGTAACTATTTTGGCGGTCTTGTCCTTATTTAAGTTTTAGCTGGACCTTGGTAACCAATTGTTCCAAGTTCTTTAGTAAATCAAGCGCTAACATGAGCTAATCCATCGGGCTATCCCAAGTAACCGGTGTTCAACACTTCCGTACATAGAGTACCTCAAAGGGACTCATCTTGGCAGAGGTTTGGTATCTGTTGTTATATGCAAACTCTACAAGATGTAGGTAATATTCCCACTCGGTGTGGTTGTTCATGACATACATCCTAAGCATTTCCTCTACAATCTGGTTTACCTATTCTGTGTGCCCATCTGTTTGGGGGTGGTAAGCAGTACTAAATTTCAATTGTGTCTCTAATCCAGAGAATAAGGATCTCCAAAAGTTCCTGGTAAAATTTGTATCTCAATTCGAGATGATTTCCTTGGGTATGTCATGTAATCTAAATATCTCCATTAAGAAGATGTCGGCAATATGTACTTCCTTGTAGGTCGACTTCACTAGAATGAGGTGTGTTTCTTTTGACAATTTGTCAACTACTACAAAGATAAAATCAATTTTATTCCTACTCTTTTGTAGACCTGTGATAAAATCCATACTAATGACCTCCCACTTCAATTCTGGAATGGGTAATGGTTGCAGCAGCCCTGAAGGATGCTGGTGCTCAGCTTTGACCAGCTCACATTCTTAACATTTTGTGATAAAAAATGCTATGGCGGCGTTTAACTTAGGCTAGAAAAAGTGTTTATTTATTGTGGATATCATCTTTTGATATCTCAGATTCCCTGAGTAGGGTTTTTGATGAAATTCTGTGAGGATGTTGCACCTGGTGTCCCCTCCTTCCAGAATGTACAATATTTCTTTGGACCATACTAGTCCCGATTTTTCTACCTTGTACTGTTTTTGTTGCTGGAACAACCTATCCTCTTGGACATTCTTGAGGATTTCAACATAGAAAGGGTAAATGCTGTTGACTGTTTGAATCCTCTCATGTAAATCCGAATCGGTTTGACTTAAAGTCACCTCATATACCATATGAGCTCATCGGCTTAAAGAATCAACAATTTCATTCTCCTTTCCCTTTATATGTTTTATCTCGAAATGGTACTCTCTAAGGAGATCCAACCATATGGCCTTCCTGGCATTAAGATCTAGTTGCTCAAATAAATACACCAAACTCATATTGTTTATTTTCAGAAGAAATTTCTTCCCCGTGAGGCTGTGCCTCCACATCTTCAAAGTGTGGATAATGGATGCTAACACAAGATCATGGGTGGGGTAGTTATGTTCGTTTTATTTTAACTTACACGATTCATAACATATCACATAATCATTCTCCAGGAGGAATCCTTTAAGGCCTTCCTTGCTTGCATCCATGCAAACAAGGAAATCCCCATCGAGATCCATAATTCATAGTATTAGTGCAGTTGTCAAAAGCAATTTAAGATTCTGAATAATTTCCTCGCACTTGGTTGTCCATAAGAAGTTGTTCTCCTTCTTTTGCAAAGAGGTCATGATCCAAGCTATCCTCAAAAACTTCTCAATGAACTTTCGGTAGTAATCGGCTAATCCGAAAAAGGACCTAATGTCAGTGACACTAGTCAGGGTAGGCCAATATTCTATTGCTTTAATATTTTCTAGGTCCACAGCTATCCCCTTCTCAGATATGATGTGACACAAGTACTATATTTATGGTTTGTAAAACTCACATTTACTAAACTTAGCATAGATTTGGTGTTCCCATAACACGCATAGCTCTATGCAGAGGTGGTCCTTGTGTTCCTCTCAACTTTTATAGTAAACTAGGATGTTGTCTATAAAAACCAAAACAAATTTATCGAGGTATCTACTAAAGATATTGTTCATCACACACATAAATTTCATCGGTGCATTTTTTAACCCAAATGGTATCACTAAATACTCTCAGTTTTCATACCTCATACGAAAGACCTTTTTTTTAATATCCTCGTCATGAATCCTTACCTAATGGTACCCAAATCGCAGGTTGATATTTGAGAAGATCTTTGCTCCTCCTACTTGATTGAGCAGGTCATCAATTCTAGGGAGTGGATATCGGTTCTTGATGGTCATCTTGTTAATTTTGTGGTAATCGATGCGCATTCGCATTGCACCGTCCTTCTTATTTATGAAAAGTATCGGTGCTTCCCAAGGAGACACACTCGGTCAGATATATCCCTTCTCAATCAACTCTTGCAACTGTAGTTTGAGTTCCACTAACTTTGGTGCACTCATGCGATAAGCGGATTTAGAAGCCGGAACTGACCCTAGTGCATTAGAGGAATTTTGAGGTCTAAAATGGGGCTCCTAAGGAAAATAATAAAATAATAGTTATTAGTTTTGGATGAAGAATGAAAAAAATTCTTTTTGTGTTCATATTTTCGATATATCGCCCTGTAGTTTTACTCAAATTTCAAGTGGGAGAGCTCATTGGATGGGTAATTTGACTCCACATCCAATGAGTACCGACACTACATACTTTTGATGGACCCCGCTACCCCCAAAACAAGAAATACTTGAAAAAATGTGATGATGATGTCATCATCACATTTTTCAGGTATTTCTTGTTTTGGGGGTAGCGGGGTCCATCAAAGGTATGCAGTGTCGCTACTCCTTGGATGTAGAATTAAATTTTTCATCGAATGATCTCTCCCACTCAGAATTTGAGTAAAAACACAAGGAGATATGTCGAAAATATGAACGAAAAAAGTAGTTTTCTTTTATGACAAATATGTGAATTCAACCATTATGGTTGACTCATTTTATTGAATTTCTATTGGTTCTTGAATTCCAACTCACAAAATTTATTGTTGGTGCATTTTCTTATAAGGCCCATTTTAAACCCCAAATTTCCTCTATTGTCAGTTCTATGGAAAAAAATATAAGTATCATTTCGGTGGTAAGCATGGGATTTTCTTGGGAAAGACATCCTTGAAGTCTACAAGAACTGGAATTCCTTGATGTGCTATTCTCTTTTAGCTTCTATGTCATGGATGTTCACTGCAAATAGTTTGCAGCATTTCCTAGAGAACTTGTTTGTTTGTAAGGCTTATATCTGCCTTACAGAAACCTTCTTATCTATGCCTTGAATCTTTAACTGATTCCCTTAGCTATCGGAAGACAAGATTTCCTTGTGTAAACAATCGAGCATGCCATGGTGCTGTTCCAACCAGTCCATTAAAATAAGTATATCATATGATCCTAAGGATAGGATTTTTAGGTTTATTCTAGCAGGAAAACCATTCATGTTTACCTCACAATCTCTAACTATTTAAGAAACCTTTCATTTTGTACGTGTGGCTAATTCTAGCATCTAATGTTTCTCATGTTCATATTTTTCTAGTTTACATACATCAACAGTTTTAGGTGATACATAGCTTCGGCAAGCACCGAGGTCAATCAATATTGAAATATAATTGTTGGAAATCTTACCTTCTATCTCAACCATCGTAGCCTGACGGTCTTCTTCCCAGTCATCCAAGGATGCTTAAATCCATGGTGTTCCAGCTATGTCCTCTATCGTTTTTTCTTCTTGTAAGTTGTGCAAACCTCCATTGATCTTTTTCTAACAGTCTCGGGCATAACGGGGACCTTGAAATTTATAGCATTTGATTTACAGTGGGGTAACATTGGCTCCCCATTTTGCTTTTTGTTTGTTAGTATTTGGATCTAGTACATATGGCTTTGTACCTGTTTTGTTAAATTTCTTATTGGTTGGAAAATTATTGTTTTGTTTTTTGTAAGGTGGTGGGTTGAAACCCGGTTTGTAGTTGTCCGAGAAGGCTCTGGACCTATCTTTTTTCCTATTGAAATTCTCTTGCCTCATTTTTCCATGCTCATAGGAAAGCCCAGATTTATGTAGGGTGGTGTCCAATGTTTTAGGCATGTTAAATTCAATCCTCTCACGAAATTTGGGAGGAAGACATCCTAAAAACTATTGTATTTTCACTTTCTCGTCCTTTATGTAAGGCACATAATGTAACATATCCAAAAATTTGTTGATGAAAGCATCCATAGTCATGGAACCCATCCTCAATTCATGAATTTCTTTCACATTTATGTCAAATAACATTTTTGACATGTATTTATCCTAAAACATTTTGTGAAGATTACTCCATTGGATTTCTCTCACCTCATCTCTCGTGGTATGCTTTAGGTCTCTCCACCATCTAGATTCTTTTCCATTTAAATTATAGATAGATAGATGAGCTTTCATCTCACTAGAGTAGTTATGTACTTAGAAATATTTTCTCATACCTACAATCCAATCTTCATCTTACTCCGTTGTGTTCATCTCTCCTTCATAGTTTGGGGATTTTATTTTTCTGAACTCCCCCTGGAGATTGTCATCATTTTTTTTTTCTGCAAGGAGAAAGAGAATCATCACTAGAAGGACTGTGACAACTTCTTTCTAGAGGTTTAGGGCTGTTTTCTTCCTTTCCTTCTTCTCTCAGGCTTCTAGCCCTCTTATGATAGAATTCATTCGTGTACCTGTTGGTTGAATAAGTGGGTTTCCCTGTGGGATTCCTCCCATCATGTTCCATAGCAAGGCTTCTTTAATTGTTTGTTTTTCCTTTCTTTCATTCATATTATCATCCTTGAAACTTTGTAGATCTGCTTGAAGACTTTGTATGGTTATAGTATATCAGAATTTAGTTCAACCACCAGTTCTGCTTCCCATGTGGGGGTATTCAGCTTTCCTTTCCGATTGTTTTCTTCTTCTGTGTTCATGATCTAGACTGCTCTTTGAATCCTGCAACTACAAATTTTTAATACTAGGAAAAAAAATTGTTAGTTAACAAAATCCCAAAACATACTTTATTTTCTACAACGAATGTTTGGCATGCCCATTAGGACTCTTACTGTTGAAATTGGGCTCTCATACCACTTGTAATGTACCCAAAATTCAAAAATCATTTTTTTTATAAGCTAGTTAATTACTACATAAACTAGACATTAACTTATCTTCTACAGAATATGCTAGTCATGTTTTTCTAAAATGAAGTGCCGTAAGCTTGTCCTTACCATTTCTATGTGTTTTCCTATGTAGTTATTGATGTAATTATGTACTATGTTATATTTTACTTGAACTGTCTTAAATTATTACTTGGGTTTATTAATTACATTTGATCATGCATGTGTGTATGCTTGTTTAGTTATATCTTAATTCTTGGTTATACTAATTGTTCATTCTTTATGGAAAGTCCTAACTTATCTTTAACTTTCAAGGGGTGGAGTGGCGGGATTTCTATCCATTAAGGGACCACTTGAAGAGCTAACTGATTCTATTTGATGTTACAACGTTTACTTAGTTCATGCTGAACTAATGCAACATCTCTTCATTTTGTGCAGGTTCATTTAGATGGTGAAATCTAGTTATGACAGCTAGACTGGACATCTTATGGCATGCTACCAATACTACGATATCATATGCTTGTCGAAGACCAAAGGACTGAAGTCCTCTCCTAACTATTCTTACTACTACTATTTACATTCTTTATTATGCAGAGTTGGGTTATTAGACATACATTTATTTGAGTTATATTATTATTCTGGATTCGGACTGTGACAACTTTTATTCCTATGCTATGTATTTTAACCATATAGTTGAAATGTTTTTATGTATAAATATTAGAGGTTTAAGTCATAAGATTTACCCAAATTATGTTAAAGTTTATATACAACATGGTTTATATGGTACACCCTTCATGGAATATTCCATATTCCATGAATCCATGGTTTAGTTCCACCAATGAGGGTTTCGATGGGGTTTTTAATACAAATTGAATTTTTGGGGTTTTAGACTATAGGCATGTGGGTAGAAATTTCAACGATGGTGGTGGACAAGGTGGAGAATTTAATTCTCATTTGAATGGGGGCCAACAAACCCTATGCTTGGTCTTCCATGGGTCGGAACACCATTTTTTACTATTGTGGGTTGTGGCTTTGTTCGGCTCTCTGGTTTTGTCACAACGTGGAGGACTGGCTCGACTTGCGCATTCTGAAGGTATGGTCTCCACTTGGGTTTGCAGCGTTATATCTTGTTCTTGCAGGTGTAGGTTTACCATACTTGTGAGGTTTCTCTGTTTTGTTAATGTAGGTGAGACTTGGCCTCAAATTCGTGGGTCGTGGGGTGCTTGCAAGGCTTACCGCGATACCCTTGCACGGGTAAGCCCTGTGATATCCTAGAGTTGTTACCTCTGCATGGAAATATTTTAGTAGAGCTTTGAGCTATGTAATGTAAGGGTGAATTGTTTTAGTTATGGGTTTTGACCGTGTAGTTCTTCTACGTTATTGGTTTTTAAATGATGATTTTAACATACAGCATTGCCATTGCTTGTTATGGTACCGTTGTTGATTCATGATTGTGTAATTTTACTCACAAATGCTATTTAAATAGTAATTTATGTTTTAAGTTACAGGCGTGTGGTTATTTATGGAGATGGCTATAATCTTGGGTTATTGTAGCAAAAATGTGAATGCCTTGGCTAGGATAGCGTAGACAGTAGGTTATTGAATGGATTCTATTGGCATTTTTTTTTAAATTTGGGTTTTGTCTTTAATGCATAATTTTACTCTGGTTTTTATCTCCCTGTCCTCAGAATTGGAGATGAAATGAAGCATGTATTTTGTGTTTGGTTCAAAGTGGAACATTGACAGAGCCATGATTTTGGTTACGACTTAAAACTAGGATTTGGTTTCGAGCTTGCTCGATGCGATTTCTACCCTTATGTGCAATTCATAGACTGTGTGAAGTTTCGATGATCAATCCTTCATGTATTTAGTTTCATTGGCGTAGTTTAATTTTTACTTAAGTGGAAAATTGTGAATATTTTCAGCGTTGTTATTTTTGCAAATCAAATCCTATAGGATTTGATACCTGGCATGGTTTGATATAACATTTGTTTTTAAAACGTGAGCCTACATGATTTGATCTTGGGCTATGTGGGTTTGTGATGCAATGTTGTATGTGCGGGTTTTGTTTCATTAGAAGTGACGATAGGATTCGATCCTAAATCCTTTAAATGGATACGTTATTTCAGTAATGAATTTGTATTAAGTTTAAGGTTGATTTTTATTTTGATAGTAGATAGTATGATTTTTGTTTATAATAATCATGCCTACAGACTTTTAAAGGTCTCAATAGATGGAATAAAATGTGGGTAAAGTTATAAAGTGGAAATTATTTGTTTGGATTTTGTTTATGGTATTTGGTAGGTTTTAAAAATAGTTTAACTCGGTTTATCTTGTGTTTTGTCATATTATTTAAAGTTTCAGCAATTATATTTAAGCTATATTTTTATGCATAGAAGTTTTGTTAAGGCTATAGGTCATAGTTCCAATGGTTATAATTAATACAAGCCTACTGGCAATATGAAATCTTCCAGCAAAGAAAATATATAAAGTTAGTTTTTAAATAGTTCTTTGGTTAATAAGGGACATCCGTTAGGGTTAATTAGATTTAGGTACAAAATCTATGATATTATTTCTATGTTTTGAACTTGAAATAATAAACAGGAAATCTAACTCACTTAAGAATCTAGACTCTGTTTAAAGAAATACCTCTGTCAGAGAAGACTGAAATTAACGTATAAATGATGAAATAAAATGCATAAAATACCAGAGACCAAATCCTCCTACTGATAAAACTAAAGGTGATAGTATTTCATTACAAATATGAATAATATATATTTTCTTAACTGGAATATCATGGTTGAGTAGATAAAATAACCTAGCTATAGTAGACAGATACTAATTATCCATTTAAAATTTAATGTCCTCATTTAATAAGAAAACCTATGTAAGTTACACACGAATATAAACAACGTCATACCTGCAAGTTCAAGCTATTTTAATGGTTGAAAATTGTACACACTCAAATACCCAGAAATAATAAGTACATAGACAGATCCGACCTCTGTTCAGATTACCAAATAACTTGGAAACCACCACGTTCCACCCAACCATGACCCAGAACCATTCCTGGATTTAATATGAATTCCGCTCGAGCTGGTTCCAACATGCAAGTAGCTTAGATATTTTAAGGTAAGGATTCCCTATCGGGGATATCAGGTTCTACATGAGTTTCATTTTTCCTCTTAGGAAAAATGTTGTCCAAGAAACCTATTAAAAGTAATCAGGGAGAATTCTTGAATAATCAAAAGATACCCAATCCTCTCTGTGTCTTGGGTATTTACAGACAGAATTTTTCAGGAAAAGGGGCACTTAAATCAAGAATCATTTGATTTCTTGAAATAACCCATTTGACCTAATTTAGGTAATTTTAATATTTATTTAAATTTAAATTAGGAACTTTTGACTAGTTCCTATTTTGACTCTTGTAGGTATTTAGTATTTAATTATCATTAGTAATAATAATAATAACATGTACAACCTTTCATTATTTATTCATAGTTACTAGTGTTATTAGTATGCTTACTCTTTTACACACATTTTATATAAACTATATATTTATATATATCATTTGTTAACATTTTTACTTGTAGGCATCATATGGCATGATCCCTAATCACAAGAAACTTTTCTTTTTAGCTTCTAACCACTTCTTTATTAAAGCCTTCAGGTAGGGGTTAGGTCAACTAGGTTAGGCAGCTCTAAACCTCCTTGCATGTTGGATTCCCTCATATAACATTGTAGTTCTTCAGTATTTTGATGAGATACAGAAATTTGAAATTTCATTTAATCACTCAAAAATAAGTAAGATGAGATCAATGTTTTATCACAGTCGTTTTCACTCAAGATATTAATTTTTCGGTAACTTCTAGCTTTTATCTAGAGCCCATACTAAACGCGAAAAACATGGAGTTACAACTTAGTGCAATTCAAGAGCTCCTCGCTCAACACTAATGCTAGCATGTACATTTGTAGGATACATATACGAATACAATGGCCAAGGATCCGATGTTGCAGAGCTTATGCTCAACATCAACTTGGAAGGATCTAGGGCTTATGCCAAACACTTCCAATTCTTATCTTTTCATGTGCTTCAGAGCTTCCTTCTCAACACAAAGGTTTCATAACTCATGTACTTCAGAGCCTCTCGCTTAACACAAACATTTAAAATACTCATGTGCTCGAGAGCCTCTTGATCAACACAAAAATTAAATACTCATGTGTTCTAGAGTATGTCACTCAACACAAAACATTAAATACTCATGTGCTCCAGAGATTGTTGCTCAACACAAACATGTCATCAATCATGTACTTCAGGGTCCATTCCCAACACATGAAATCATATATATAAAGCATATGCAATTGGTTTATGCCCAATATATCAAACAAATCATCATGTTCATGTGAAGTGGGGTATTATGTCCAATATACAAAATAAAACATGAAAGCAATAACATAAGTAATGGGGCTTATACCCATAAGTGTTAGGTCAAAATTAGTGATATTACATCTTGTCTATTACCAATATCCCTTCAATGCTACAAGTCTACATGCTACCACCATTCAATGGTTTTGAATAGCTACAAATCATCAAGGGAAAGGTTTTTTCTTTATATTCTACTTAATAAAACATATCATCAATCCTAGGTGGATCTTCTATAGGAGGCCCTTGCTAGATGCTTTAGGAACAGACCCAAACAAACTTCTAGTTGTCCCTTAAGAAGAGCTAACCATAGGCATATTTTTTCACTCTAAAACTTCTACAAGGAAGATATTTAAGGTGCTCCCAAAAGGATTAGAAACATTATTTGGCATCTAAATCACCTTGAGTATGCTCACATGTTGGCTCTAATATTTTCTTAAAATTAGGTTATTCGTGGTGTTTAATGTGTAGTTTTTAATGTGCACAGGTTTTCCCCATTTTATTGTCTTATAGAAGGTTAGACTAGGTCTATATTTAGACACAAGTTCTACAGATTTCCAAACTTGTATAGCCTTTAATCACTCTTTCTAAGAATACATGTTACAGCTAGATCAACATGGCATGAAACCTCTTGAGATGACATATGGAGAAGACTGGGTGTGAGTGTGATAATCATTTGTTGCTACACAATCCTTGTTGTCTTGTTTTTTGAAAATGTTGATTTGTGGTTGAAATCATAGAGAGGACAATGGAATCCCCCATTTTTAACTCCCAACACTCGAATTAATGGTGTTTATTGTTGATTATGAAGCCAAAAACACCTCTACAAATGTCCAAAACATAAGCTTTAAGGTTGCACCTTCACCTAGAATGCAGGTGCAAGGATGGTTTCTATTGATTCATGGCCCAAAATTGAAGCAATGAGGTTATTGGTTCCCATACTGCAAGTTTTAGCTCATAATTCATTTTATTGTTGTTGCATTCCTATGTCTAAATTTTTAGAGCCTTTCACTTCCCCAAAAATCCTCTTTCATGATTGGACATTTATACGAAATGGGTGGTAACAAATCTATTGATACTAGGGGAAATAATTTCATATTAAAAATAATAAAAATAAAATAAAAATTTCATGATATAGATGGATAGATGTGCATCATACAATTAAAGTTAAATGAAAATGTGAAATGGGATATAAATTTTAGAAAAATGAATATTTTGATTCCTTTAATTTTTTTATTACTACTAATAATAGAGCACCTAGAATAAATCCATTTTTAATCTTATATGATAAAAATTTTATCTTGAAATTTTCAATATAATATCTCAATAATTTGAAAGAGATATAGATTGATTGTTTCTGTCTTGTGTGTTCATAATGATTGTTCTTGTTCTATGATTTTTTAATTCTTTCAGATATCGAAACTCATGGGAAATTATTTAGGTGTAGTAGTCTACTTTTGTGGTATTTGTTTTTTGAATTACGCTATTTTTTTCTCTAATGATTTGGACATTATAAAGCTAACTTCTCTTTTAAAGCTATGTGGGTGGGTATGCTTAGCGTTTGTTGTTAACCTACGTATGGATTTCTAATTGAAAGTATTGTGATAAGATGGACATAGAAGAACTGGTGAATGCTTGTGATATATTGAACACTACAAATAAGCTAGGGAATATGATAGTGATCACATCAATGAGTGTTGAGAAAGTGAAATTGAATCTACTTAATTTGATCATAACAGTGCGTTAGTCAAGCTTGATCATGGGTCAATGATCTATGCACTAAAACACAATTAAAAAATTATATGGCTGAAGATAATTTTATATATTCCACCACATACAACATTTATGTTGAAAAACACCAACCCATTTCCATACATAACTACCTATACACGGTAATACGAGTTGTATGCAATTGGTGGTCTATGTCCTCATATATGGAAGTTATCACGCCCAATCTACTTTGGTGAACAATATTTGCTGCAAGAAGCTTCCATTACTAAATTTTCACCGTGTTAGCCTACATTATTCTCCATTACCACCTTGAATTGATAATATCCTACCCCAACAAAATTAAAATAAGGCTAATAAACATTAGCATGAGGCAAGCACTGATTTTCGCAAATGAATTACTAGTTGTTAGTGCCCAAAAACTAGATTTGAGTTAAGACTTTGCATCTTTACTATTTAAATTCCCTATACAAAAGAAAGGTTTCAATATATGTAGAAAACAAGGAATCCAAATTATCTACATTTATACATCTCCCTTAATCAAAATTATTTGAATTTGTATATTGCTCTTAATTAACCTTCACCGGTTTATGTACAAACTATTTAGAGGATGTACTGTCCCATAATTGAACTGAGCCTGAGCACATAGACCAACTTTCCATACCCACTTTATAAATCCATTTTAGACCACACTGTATAAATCCCTTTTAGACCACAATTGTTTAGAATTCCCGTTATTTGTGACCTGTGCTATTTATTTATGAGAAACAATTGCAACACTGTGACATGACTGATGATTTTGAATTTTGAATTTTGATTCAGTATAATAATTCAGTGATTTAGTATAATAATTTTGAATTTTCGGGTAAATTACTAAATTGTTATTATTTATTTAAAATTTTAGTTTTCCTGTTAGTTTAATTTTTTTTTTCATTTTGTGCATGTTTCAGCTTGAGCTTTGATCTAATTTTAAAAAAATTTCCTATTAGTTTTAATTTTGTAGAGTTAGAGCCTTGAGCTCTGTTTTTTATTTTTATTTTTATACTTTATAAATTTATTATGTTAAAACTTAAAGACCTCGACGTCCCCTTGCCTCGCCCCAAAAAAATGCCCCAAAATTTGGGGGTGCCTCTACAAGTCCCCAATATGCATTTCCCCACTCCCACGCCCCCCACGTCCCGGAAACTTGGTGGAACACTGGATAAATTGTAGTATCTTCTTCTTATAGTTCAATTTGCACATATATTGGATGCAATGTATATGTCCATATTCTTATTCCAAAATGTGCTTCAAGGTTCTTTGTATTGTGAATTTTAGTTAGATATTTTGTAACAAAAAAAAGGTATAGTGTTTTAATTGTGTTTTTGTTGTGTTTTTACTTTGAATCGAGGCCATTAATTGAATGCTCAAAATTAAGTTATTTCTTTTCTACTTTGTTGTTCCTCTCATTGAATTAGATGAGTTTGACAGATGCTCATTTCTATCAGCAACTTTTGTGTGGGATAGTTCAAAGATATTTTTGGCAATTTTCTATGGATTAGTTTGTTGTACACTCATTTTCATCGCCTCCAATTTGCAGATTTCCTCTCCAAACAACATAATTATGACTCATACTTGCATAGAATGAACCTATAGGCTAACCCTTTTTCATATCATAAAGTTGTAATTGCCAAACATAATTGAATATATGTGTATAAGCTAATATCCTCTAAGCTATGTGATGTCTTAGTATCCTCTTTCTGTTAAACAATCACAAGGAATGTATACTGAGTAGTATATATCCCATTTACACAAAAAACTGCCAAGTAGGGGAGAGCAAAGTAAATTTTAGACTCTGCATTGTTGAGCAATAGTTTTATGCATTCCCATTTATTTGATAATGATGTTTGAGGTTCAGAGTGGTTGCACACACATATTACAGATTTGTAGAATGACAAGCCAAAAGTTATAAGTATGTTGCACCAAATGCCAAATATGGAGGCAGAGTATGAAGTTGATATGCCAAGCAACTATTGTTGTGCAAAATGATTGTCTGTATCTACTACAAAAGGGTCTTAGACTTTCATTTGAGTGCCTTTCCAATGATAGAAGCTATTTTTTAAAGATATTTTTGGCAATGTTATATGGATTAGTTTTTTTTTCACTTATTGTCATCACCTCCCAGTTGCATATTTCATCTCCAAACAACATAATTATCATTCAAACTTACATAGAATAAACCTATAGGCTTTCCCTTTTTAGTATCATAAAGTTGTAATTTCTAAACATAATTGAATATCTCTGTAGAAGATAATATCCTCTAACCTATGTTTTGTCTTAGTATTTTCTTTCCATTGAACAATTACAAGGCATGCATCTTAATTAATATATGTCCCATTTACACAAAAAACTACCAAGTAGGGGAGATAAAAGTAGAGTTTAGACTCTGTATTGTTTAGCAGTTGTTTTATGGATTCCCATTTATTTGATAATTCAGTTTGAGTTTTAGATTTGTTGCAAACACATATTACAAATTTGTAGAGTGATGAGACAAAAATTTTAGTTTATTTCACCAAATGCAAAATATGGAGGCAGAGTATGAAGTTGATATGTCAAGCAACTATTGTTGTGCAAAATGATTGTCTGTATCTGTCACAAAAGGTTCTTAGAATTTCATTTTAGTACCTTACCAATGATAGAAGCTATTGTTCAAGGATATTTTTGGCAATGTTCTATAGATTAGTTTGTTGTTCACTCATTGTCATGACCTCCCAGTTGCAAATTTCATCTCCAAACAACACAATTATCACTCAAACTTGCATAGAATGAACCTATAGGTTCACCCTTTTTAGTATCATAAAGTTGTAATTTCCAAACATAATTGAATATCTATGTAGAATATAATCTCCACTAACCTATGTGATTCCTTAGTATCCTATTTCGATTCAACAATGGAAAGGCATGCATATTGAGTAGTATATATCCCATTTACACAAAAAGTTGCCAAAATTATCCTTCCAACAATTTTATGTTTGAAGAATAATTTTTCCGATGAATAAATATCATGCTTTGGATTTCAATGAATATATCTCATGCTTTGTGTTTCATAATTCATAGACCTCAATATAGTTAGTCTAGCTTGTATTTATACACTTTTTGGATGACTTATGTGGCCAACAGGTCAATCTAATTAGGGTTGGCATGTACTTGTTTGATCCAAGTTTTGGATCTGACTTATGTGCTTCTTCAAACAATTCAAATTGTCTTAATAGTTGTGTCTCTTCCACACAATTTGTAGATAGGTAACATGTGGCTCTTCAAACTGATTTATGATTCTTGATGGTTGAGTTTTACTTTTGAGTATGTGTCCATTCAAATATGCTTTGAAACAAACATTGACTTCCATATAATAATAAAAAATTGTCCTTTATCTTGTCTTGATGCATAGTTATATTTACTAAGCCAAATATTTATCAGTTCTTAAAACATATTCTTTGGGTTTCCATGGATTTCAGTAGGGGATCATACTTCATAGACCTCAATAATCTCTAGCAGTATTTGTATGTTAATACAACCAATTATTCGTATGGTTGCGCAATTCATTCGTTCATATTCTTTACTGTGGTTTTCTTTACTCTTGGTTAAGTTTTAATCATATGAAATATTGTTTATGTTTTAGTTTCTGTTGTCATTTTTGAGGTCCAGTTTTCACTTCTTTGCTGGTTTTTTTATGAGTTTTGTAGGATTTAGATAATTTTTTACTAGAAATGGAACAATTTTATGCCCAAAAGAGCTATCAAAATGCGTAAGCATCCAAAACCTTTACTTCTCTTAAATAAAATTTAATTTTGTACATATTTTTCTGTGAACATCTTCAAGTGGAAACTAGAAGGTTTTCCATGTGAATAAATTTTAATATAGTCCTCTTCAAGGTGATATTTCTCAGGCTTGGAGTGTCACCTTCTGTTTTGAATTACCTAACTTGAGCATTTTCCAAGAGGAGAGGTTATCAATCCAGGTGTTATAATAATGAAGAGGGTATCCTACAAGAAGCTTCATTAACCAACAATATAATATAAAAATATCCTAGGAGAGGTGTGCCCTTGAACCATGTATAAGGAAATGGTTAAGCGACCAATGTGACCATGCCGCATAATATAAATTAATCCAAGGATAGTTTTACCTTTGAGAAGAGTGCCACTGATGGTTATTGTTTCCCTATGATCTTGGGAAACAGTCAAAATATAGTAATAATAAATATATAGCAGCCTAGATAGATGTGCAAGGGTAGTTACATCGTCAATGAATGTGCTAAGATACCAACTAGGGAAGAACTCCACTTATTCAATGAGATAAACCTTAGTATGTTAAAACAATGCCCAAGATAGTAGAGTTAGTTAGGGCGCTTCCTCCAATGCAATAAAAAACTTCTCAAACAATGTATCTCATAGGAACATGTGCAAAGAAGGTATCCTTTGTTTTTTATAATCACCTCCTATAGTAGGGATACCTCAATTAGTGTTCCAAGGTATAGATCCATGGGCAAGGTAGCTAGTTCTCAATACATTTGCCAAAACCATTAGAGGAAATTTCAACTCAAAATGTGCCTTTTAACTCTAATTCAAATTCCATGTCATCATGTGTTAGAAAATCAAATTACTTTAAATTTGAAATACCGTATAGGTCTTAAACAATTTTTCAATATAAATTTGGGGATAAGTATCATAAAACAAATTATTTTTTTTGTTTGTATTTTCGACATATATCCCTATGTTTTTACTCAAATTTTGATTGTGAGAGCTCATTGGATGCGGAATTAAATTCCACATCCAATGAGCTCTCCCGATCAAAATTTGAGTTAAAAAACAAGGAGATAGGTTGANTTCCTCCAAAATTAATAAATATTATTTTATTATTTTAACTATTATTTTATTAATTTTCCTTAGGAGGCCCATTTTGAGTTGAAATTTCCTCTAATGATAGATCGATGTGCCATAAACCATGCATCTTAAGGCAATGTGCATTAAAAGTGGGACGATCTGCAATACAAGCAAGAAGTGGACCCCAAATCACATGCCATCATGTGAAACTATCCATAAAATCATATCAAAGCATGGGAAAGAGAGGGTAAAATCCAAAACCCATGGACTCAAATGATAGAAACTACTTTGTTGTGGGCTTCATTTGGTTATGAGAGATCTGGCCTAAAAATATTATTGGGTCCGATGGATTTTTGTTTTCAAACTTTCTTTTGTTTCTAGTAGATCTACTGCCAATGGGACCCAAAATCGTCTTTTGATGCACTAGATTTGTGTTTTCAAACTTTCCATTCTTTTTAGCATAGCCACTTCCAATGGGACTCAAATCCTTCTTTTGGTGCACTAAATTTGTGTTTTTCTTTGCCGACCATTAGATACTCAAAGTTGTTTATTGATCCTTTTAACCATTCTATAGGACTATGTAAGTCAGGATCCCATATTCTTAAAGGGTGCTAGCTCAATGGAAGAGCAATGGACTTACAAGCATGAGGTTGTGTGGTTTGATTCCTCCATTCCCTAATGATATTATAATATGATTTAAAAGCAACTAAATTAGTAAGAAAAAATTAAGAGACAAGTGACCAAACAAAATGACAAAAATCCATATATAAAACTATTAAAAACGAATAAATTAGTGACAAAAAAATGAGAGATGTGAAACTAGGCATTAAAAAGGATGCAACATTGTTAAGTTTTGATGGTTATATCAGATCTTATATTACTTACCATCATAACAACATAACCATAAGAAAAATATCAATGAAATATAGACAATCATAGCCACACAAAATTACATAAATATTTATCCTCGGAAACCCTCATAGGGAATAAAAACCAACAAAAACTTCTTCTATATAAGATGTATAAAAAGTAAAATACAATACCCTAGATAGGTGTGGCTCCCTCCAGAAAATATATATCTCTCTCTCCTATGTGTTTTGCACAACTGAGTGTCTGTTCAAATGAGGAATTCATCTCCTCTATTTATACTCTTTTCATCACTTGACATTTAACCTAACAAGTCGGCCCCAATTTAAATAAGTACGACAAATTCACTTAGGAAGACTCAATACAATAGTATATTATATTTATTGGGGTGCTAAAGGCCTGACACATAATGGAGGATTTACCTCATGACTCTATGATGACCAAATACGATAGTAACACCCCTCCATAGGAATAATAACATCTCCCTTGGGTTACATCAGTAAAATACATTTAGAATATACTTTGAAGTTACAATATTCAACACTCCCCCTTAACGAGAAGGTTATTCTACTAAAAACATCATAATATACTATAGAAGACCAGAGAGATAACATCTGCAACATCATGCAGGCTATGCATCTATATGTGACAGGAAGTTTTCAATATTCATCACTAATTGGAAGAGATACTCTTCGATGTCTTCATCTTTTGCATCACACAATCACTTGATCCTTTTGTAGCAATGCTTCTATATTTGAATCCTTCGTGACAACACTTTGATATTTTGATCCTTCGCAGTAGTACTTCAATCTTCTAATCCTTTGAAGCAGCACTTCGATCTTCTGATCCTTTGCAACAACACTTCAATCTTCTGATCCTTTGCAGTTCTTTTATCCTTTTGAACAGCACTTTGATCTTCTTGATCCTTTGCACTGGAACTTTGATCTTCTCGATCCTTTGCAACAGCACTATGATATTTCTCGATCCATTGCAAAAGCACTTTGATATTTCTTGATCCTTTGCAATAGCACTTTCATATTTTGCAGCATCCTTTTGATCTTCTCGATCCTTTGTAGCAGCACTTCGATCCTTTCGATCATTTCGCAGTAGCACTTCGATCCTTTCAATCCTTTGTAGCAGCACTTCAATCATTCTTGATCCTTTCCAGCTGCACGTCGATCTACTTAACCCTTCACCGCGGTACTTCGATCTACTTTATCCTTCGTCTCCATGCTACTTGTAGTACACATGATCTATTTGTACGATGATCAATCCTGATCACTTTAGGACATAATTCCAAAGACGATGCAATCCTCCATCACCATGGTCCATGAAACCGATCAGTTGAATCATCTACAACTAAATGTAGATCACAAGTGCACCTGGTGTCGATCCTATCATCCATGAGGACTCATAGTATACCATCCATACCACATAGGTTAGGACCGCTCACAAGTGTGTGTTATACTACGGTATCCACAGTCATGTGTAGGTATACTCTACCATGTTAGAGTATTGTCTACAGAGCATATCTCAATGGCATTCAAAATGTGGGCCCAACGTAGAACATCCATACCACACAGGTTAGGACCACTCCCAAATGAGTGTTATACTATGGAATCTATGAGGACTCATCATAGGCCATCCATACAACACACATTAGGACCACTCCCAACTGAGTGTTATTATATGGCATCTACATATGAATGTAGACATACTCTCCATACAATAGTATCACCTACAGAGTAGATATTGACTGCATACAAAATGGCAGTCCTATCATCCATGAGGACTCATTGTAGAGCATCCATACCAAACAAGTTAAGACCACTCGTGAGCGAGTGTTATTCTATAGTATCCACAACTCAATGTGTGTATTCTCTATGAGAGTAACATTTGCAGGGACATCCTTATATAGTAAGGACCACTCTCATGAATATATTGTTATACCTACCATCCTCAAGAAAGGATACTATCGTCCATAAGTGAATGTGGGTACTCTCCAAGAGAGAGTAATATATGCAGGGCCATCCTTACCTAGTAAGGACAACTCTGATGAACATATTGTTATAGCTTCCATCCTGAAGAGAGGATACTATCATCGACAAATAAATGTTTGACCTTGTCAACATATTCAGGCGCACTTGTCCTCTTCCATGCCATAGCATCATTGTCATCTCATCATTGATGTCATTCTCATCATCACTCCCCATTTTTTGGGAGGATCCATATTATCAACATGTTCCCCCTTTATCCGAGGAGGTTTCACAGTCTCGACTTGTTCTTCCTTTTCTAGGATAGTCCATATCTTCGACTTGTTCCTCCTTTCTTAAGAAATTCCATACCCTTGACTCGCTCTTCCTTTCTGAAGAAATTCCATATCTTCAACTTTTTATTCCTTTCTCAAGAAACTCCATATATTTGACTTGTTCTTCCTTCCAGAATAGAGTTTGTATCTTCAACATAGTTCTAATTTCTAAGAAAGTTCCATATCTTCATCATTTCTTCTTGCAAGGAAAGATCTATATCATGATCACATTTCCCCCTTACGAGTAAAGTTTTCAGTATCAACATCAATGTTCCTCATTATGAGGAAATTCTTCAGTATCAACATCACTGTTCCTCCTTATGAGGAAAGTATTTTTGAGATACACCAAGCTTGTCACGGAAGCTTGGTCACCACATCAATAACTTCCTCATTGGTACTCACATACTGGAGTTTTATGTCTCCCTTAGGTACAATATTCCACAAGATTATTTTTCATCTTTATTCAACTATGGTTGTCACAAATAATCATTGTGGTATCCAACACCATATCAAATAGTCCTGACATCAGTTTTCCAAATCCATATGGTTTCCCAAATAGTGGAGTAAGATGCAATGTACTCTGCTTCAGTTGTACTGAGAGAAAAACTAGACTAAACCATGAGATCATGGTGGATCCCAGACAATAACATCCACCTGAGCTTCTCTTTTTATCTGCGGCACTTCTTGCCCAATATGAATCCATATATCCATATAATCTCTATTCATGATCTCTATAATGGTAAAGTCCCAAGTCTGTCATACCTTTAAGGTACCTCATCATACTTTCCAGCTATCAGGTGAACAAATATAGGGTTACCTAGATACTTACTCAAGGTGTTCACAACAAAGCATATATATGACCTTATGTTAATCAGATACATCAACAACTCAATAATCTTTCTATACTGAGTCATATCCACTAACTTCGATGTATCATCAGACAACAAATTCATGTTGGTATCCATGGGTGTGGTGATGGCTTTACAATCCAACATATCATATATTATTTAAGATTTACACTACATACTTTCCCTGGTTCGAAAATATTCCTTCTGAGCTCATCCACACTTTCATCCTGAGGAAATAAAGCATCGATCTGATATCTTTCATCTAGAATTCTTCAACTAGCCTCTTCTTATAATATGTGATATGTTTCTCATTTCTAGTTAGAAATAGATCATCCACATACAACAATAGTATGCTAGGTTCATCATTCATACCCTTAAGTTAAAGGTTAGTATTAGCTTTACTCTTGGTAAAGTCCATGTTTTCCATGAAGCTATCTTTTCTTCCATACCAAGCTCTAGGAGCTTGCTTGAGTCCATACAGAGTCTTTTTCAACTTACATACATGATTCACTCTATTTTCGAATTCAAATCCTTCTGGCTATTCAATGTAAACCTCTTCCTCAATCATACCATTAAGGAAGGCTTGTCTTTACATCCATGTGGTGTATATCCCTCTTCATCATGGAAGAAAGTGCCATGATAGTTCTAATGGAGGTGTATCTTGCTCCTAGAGAAAATGTTTTTTCATAATCAATTCCCTCTCTTAGAGAATACTTTAGCCACAAATCTTTCCTTCCATCAACAACATAATTTATCTTCCAAATCCATTTGGAAGATACCACACTCTTGCTTTCTGGTTTGGGTACTATATCCCAAGCATCATTATGGCATTTATCATGAGTTCATTTTGTCAGGTCATAAACATATCCTAGTCTTCCTCATTCAAACTTGAAGGTTGGAACCCACTTTACTCTTGGTAATATCTCGGTCTATCAGGAAGCTGTCCATCATCTCATACCACGTCAAACTCATAAATCTTATGTCAAAAAGTTACAGGATATGAAGATCCCTTTATATTGAACTTTGTCGAAAAGTTCCTCTTGCACCCATTTGTGAGCTTGTTGTCTTCTATAGGTTTCCATATTCAACCTTATAGAAAAGGTTAATATATTCATCACTATAGGTGATCTGTGAAGCTCTTGGATGTGCTTATCTATGGGTTCCTTTTGAGCTTTTACAAAGCATATTTGGTACATGTGGTTCTTTGCTTGATATATACTTATACTGAAGAAGTGTGTCTGGTCAATACAGTATGTCATGCCATAGTCTATTCTTTCTGAGACAAACCACAAAACTTTATTTGTACACTTGTTCTTATATATACATATGGAAGACACTACGTACTTTCCTTCAGGTCTCAGAACCATATCCTAGAAATCATTCCCCATGATCAACTGTTACTCTTTAATCATAGATTCTTCCATAGCTGGAAGGGTTTGCATCAATGATATCACCCAACTGTTTCACACAACTAGAGTGTGTATGCAGCCTCTTACTTTGTTGTCTAAGTCCCTTCATACTTCTCTTAATCTTTAATTATCTCTCGTGTCGAAGATGGTCTTTATCTCTCGAGGTGGATCTACCGCTCTCTGAAGCTCTTTATTTCGTCATGGTGTCCTTGACCGTGGGAGCTTTAGGTTAATGTTTATTGGAGTTAATCTTGAATTTTCATCATTGGTTCTTAAGAACAAGTCTCATTCTCCTTTTCTTTTAGGAGGTTTTATAGGACCTTTCCTACAAGTCAAATGCACCATTTGCATGGTTAGAACCATTTCATAGGACATATGCAAAAGGACACATTCTTATGCATCATGCAACTATTTTAGCTGATACAACATTCCTCCATATCTCACGAAAAAATTCTGAATTCCTTCCATCTCTACCATGCCATCATTGAGATTTTTCACTAATTCAATATGTCAGCAAAGAGGTTTCATTCTAGATAAGTAGCAATGGAGAGTTGTATAGCACCATGGGATTCTTACCCATCACATGCATATTAGTAGTATACTGTCATTAATGCAAACATTATATCATGCATAATACACATCGGATATAGGAAATACAATTCAAATACTTATATTTGTTTTCTTTGTCTTCATATCCTCCTGGATCAACAGCTTCTTCTTTGACCAATGAGATTGCTTCAATCTCATGCTTGCTTGAAAGCTTATATGGAATGCTTGCCTCTAGTGGACCTAGGGTTTGATAGAGAAACCCTAAGTTTTCAACAGAGGTATTTTTCATATATTTTTGGATAGAAAGATGCACCTCCTAAAGGACAGCTAAATAGTATACTCATTTTCCCAAAACTGTGATTAGAACTGCAAAATATCTTATGCCCTATTTTTCTTCGGTTTCTTCCACATAAATTCCTCATATTGTTTCTATGGTATCTCCTAAATTACTACTCCTCTTTGTCTAAAACATCGTACAGAGTTAGACCTTTCTTTTGTCTTTCCAAAACTGCAATTTAGAGATGAATTGGTTTCACCAATTGGGACTTATGTGTGTTTTTCCAAGGTGACTTATTTGAGAACTGTTCAAAATAGTGAATTTGTACGGACTTCCACATGTAACTATTTCACCTTCATGGTATGAATAGAAAGTATAGTTCATTCCCTATCTAGAACATCTGGTGAAATTTCATTTGGACCTTCGTAGCCCGAGGTTTAGCAATTCTCCATAGGTCACATGTATAAGGATGAATCATGGGAGAGGCTAGAACTGTGACTTGGAGGAATAATATCTCCTATAATATAGCAAATAGGAGGGTGAAACTTTTACATAGGGTACATCAGGAATTTATATTTGGCCTATAAACGTTTCGTCTCCTGGACCTTCTCTAATCTCTAGATATAGACATTTTACCAAAACTACTAGTTTTAGTATTTTAGGGTTTTCAAGCATGAAACCCTAATCTTCAATAGATGTAGTTGTAGCATTGTTTCGGTTGTAAAAAGACTTATTTCACCGTGGATCTCATACCATTTTAAGTTTTTATGGTTATATAATATCTTATATCATTTATCATCATAACAAGATAACCATAAGAAAAATTAAACTTTAAGATAGACAAGTAAAACCACACAAAAGAGCACAAAGATTTACCATGGGAAACCCTCATGGGGAAGAAAAACCAGCTAAAAATTCCCTTGTATAAGATTTATAAAAATTAAAAGACAAGACCCCAGATAGGTGAGCCTCCCTCTAGTAGATTTATCTCTCTCTCTCTCTCTCCTATTTGTTTTTCACAAGTGAGTGTGTGTTCAAATGAGGAACACATCTCCTCTATTTATATTATTTTTGTCACTTGATATTTAACCTATCAAGTCGGCCCCAACTTAACTAAGTAGGCCGACTTCACTTAGGAAGAATCAATAAAATATTATATTATATGTATTAGGGTTATAAACACATAACACACAATGGAGGATTTACCTCATGACTCTATGATTACCAAATACAATAGTAACACCCCTCTAGAGGAATAATAACATCTCCCTTGGGTTACATCAGTAAAATACATTTAGAATATCCTTTGAAGTTACAATATTCAACAAACACATGGCACAAATGACGAAGGCAAACATGATGTTGATATGGTAGAAAAATAGGATGTTACATTGGATGCAAAACATGACCCTACATAGGAAGAAAAATATGGTGCAACAATAGAAGCAATATTTCGCATCATGTTGGTAGCATAACACAATGCAAAAAAGGAACCAAAAATTGGTGCAAATTTGGAAGCCAAAATTGGCACATATTTGGAAGTAAAACATGGTGCAAAACGGGATGCTAAAGTGGTAGCAAAAATGGATGCAATGTTGGATGCTAACATGGTGTTATTAACGATGCAAATATGGCACTAACAGGGATGTCATTTAATAAGCAAAAGAGGACAGTCTCTAGGAAGCAAAATAGGATGTTACTTAGGAAGCAAATCTCGACGTTGTTTAGGAAGAAAAGTTGGACGCTATTCTGGAAGCAAAAAATAAGACGCTATTTTGGACGTCATAAAGGATGCTATCTAGGAAGCAAAAAAGATGTTTTTTGAGACGCTTTAACTTTTGTCCATGATGCATCTAATTTAGTGTCTAGTTTGACCACTCAATGTAAAGAAAATTACACTAAAAAGGGATGCTAAATGGGTCGCTAATTCCAGGATTTGTTGTAATGCTCTATGTTCAATATTTATGATGCGTTTCTATACAATATCACTGCCATTGCCTACAATGGGACCATGGATGATACGACTGTGTATTTTATTCATTTTATACTTATCGTAATAATTACTGGTAGAAACGTTGATGTATGAGTTTATTATTTACTGTGGTTGGAGTTTACCTCGCAACCATAAGTGTGAATTTTGTCTCAACTCTTTAGCATGGATACGCAATAGATGTATGTTTATGTTTTTAATGTGACTCGTGCATTAGATGTAAAGAGTGTAGCTCTTTTTTGTTTATATCATTGGCTATATTTAAGTCATGTTGCGAAGCTTGAGAGGTGAAACCTTTAATGTATAAATCGTATTGTTTTGTTTGTTTGTGTCTACGTGATTTGATCCTGGGTTGTTTAATGAATTACACTTGTGGTTTGATAGTTTTGGTTTGGGATTCTGACAAGATTTGATGCTGGATTCATTTTGATTTAAATGAGAAGAGGTGTAATAACATGCTTCTTGGTTTGATAATTTGAGTTCATGGTTTTGTTAACGAGATTCCAATAGCGCGATGCACAACGAATGACTTTGTCTTGATAATTTTAATAATGTAATTAGTTGGTTTATGTTTGTTGTTTATCATTTTATTTGTATTTTTATGGAATATATATATATATATATATATATATACCCGCAGCCAATCCTCGACAGGATTCGATGGTTGGGATGGGTTATAAGTTCTTAGAAAAAGTATAGGTTTTCATAGCATGAATTTATAGTGTTTATTTTAAAGGTTTGATTGGTGTTATGATGTGATGTTTAAGATTTATTTATTATGTGGAAACAGAAGCATATTCACAGGCAATATGAAATATGCCATATTTTGGATTTATCTTTGAGAGTTTGATTTTAATGGTTTAAGAGATTCGATATCAAAGATTGGATCTCTAGAATGTATGTTTATAATTTATAAATGGTTTATTTTAATGTAATCTCTGGTTTCCTTTACATTTGAAGTTTGAGTAGAATCCAGTAGCTAGTTATTTTAATAACTCGGGTTTAAATCTAAGATAAAATTCTTTGACAATTTAAATCAATACTAAGAAAATTTAAACTATAAAATTCCTATCTAGGAGGTAATGGTTGAGTTTAATGTTTAAGCCATAAATCAACCTGTAACATAAAATCTATCCCTATAGTTTTATGTAGAGATAGTTCAAACTAAGATTGTATAAACAAATGAAAACCTAGATGAAGCATGCTTTTAATATACATATTCCCATCCAATATTATAAACCGTACTTAGTAAAATATGTAAGAATTTAGAGAGGGTAAAGACCTCATACATGCAACTTGTAGTTTATTAATGGCTAGAACCCTCCACCCTCAAGCACATAGAATTATTAATAGTTTAGAAAATTCTAACCTTAGATATGTCAATAGAATGACTTGGGAACTACCACGTTCCACCCAACCATGACCAAGAACCATTCCTGGTTTTAGTTTGGATCCCCCCGAGCTAGTTCCAACATGTAAGTAGTCTAGAGTTCCTAAAGGTAAGGCTTCACCTATCTAAAATATCACATTTTGTACCAGATTGATTTTACTTTTGGAAATGCTTTCCAAAATTATTAGAAAAAATAATGATCAAATCCCTAAGCCTTTCTTTGGCTTGGGTCTTTATACACAATCTTTAGGCAAAACGACAGTTAAACTTCACTTAGATCAAGAATCATTTATTTTCTTGAAATAATCTTTTAATTGATTTATGTGAAGTTTAATCATTTATTATACTTTGACTTAGGAACTCTTTTATTAGTTCCCATTTTACCTCTTTTAGGATTAAATATTTATTTAATTAGTTTTAGTAAATAATAACATATAGAATCTTTATTAATTATTATAGTTATTATTATTCCCCTTTATTTAATATATGTACTTACCCTTTTTTACTCATAACATATATACAAACTATATATGTACATATATCATTGTTAACTTTTACTTTAGGTATCATATAGCATGATCCTAATCACATGGTACTTTCATTAGCTTATAATCATTTCTTTTATTAAGGCCTTCAAGTAAGGTTGGTCAACTAAGTTAGGCATCTCTAAACCTCCTTAAATGTTGGAGTACCTTGTATATCGTGGTAGTTTTTCAGTGCTTGATGAGAACCATAAGTTCAAAATTTCATTTCATCAACTTAAAAGTACATAAGATAAGGTCAATTTTTCTTTCGAGCCATTTTTACTCAAGATTATTAATATTCAGTAACTTCTAGCGTTATTCAGACCTCATACTCAATGCTAAAAACATGGAGTTACACTTAGTGTAATTCTAGAGCTTATCGCTAAACACTAATGCTAGGATGTACTTGTATAATACACCTAGGGATACAATGGCCAAGGATCCGATGCTCCATAGCTTATGCTCGACATCAATTTGGAATGCTTCAAGGATTATTACCAACACTTCCAATTTTTATATTTCATGTGCTTCATAGCTTATGCTCAACACAGACATTTTATAACTCATCCGCTATAGAGTTGGCGCTCACGTGCTTGAGAGCTAGCGCTCAACACAAATATCAAATCATTCATGTGCTCCAAATCTCATGCTCAACAAAAATATCAAATCACTCATGTGCTTCAGAGCTCGGGCTCAACACAAAATCTCATCAAACATGTGCTTCAAGGTCCACGCCCAACAAATTTATAAAAATCATTCACGCAACTGGTCTTCTACACATTCTATAGAAATAATCATCTCAGTATATGTAATTTAAAGTAAACCACATAATATAGTCAGTACATTGTCCTACGATAATACTTTTGTCCAACAGGGTCCATGGCCACCATATACAATAGCATACATGCTAAATAAAACATATGCATTGGCTTACACCCAATATATATAATAAATCATCATAATCTTTTGCAGTGGGGTCTTACACCCAATATACAAAATATAAACATCAAAGAAACATCATATGTGAATGGGACATACGCCCATTAGTGTCATGTCAAAATTCGGGATATTACAATGTTATTCAAAGAATGGAATTATACCCTCAAACCCACTAAAGAGTTCATCAACTCAACTGTAACCATAAGGATCGGAAGATAAATCATACCTCAATCTTTCATTTTATTCTTTTGCTTGTAATAACTATTTCAAGATATATTTGTCCAGTTTAATGAGTGTTACCCTTTCTATTGTAGGTAAGTTTAACATCAATTACATGGTTACGAGATTTCCAGAGCACACTCGAGGCCCAGCCAGCCTTCTTTCTTGGATCCTTTCACGATTGTATGGAAGGATTGAAGCAAGGATAAGCTGGTTCAACCCACAAGGGATTTACCAGCGAGGAAATATCATATCACATCCATTCATATTGGGGGGTTGAATAATTCTAAAAGCTCAAAAATATATTTCCCCGTATTAAGGGGTTAAGGGGGTGCAGGGGGTTTAATTTGGAATACTATTATAAATATTGGGGGTTATTTTATTTGGGTGGGATGAGCAATAAATTCCAAATCATGGGATGGATTCATTCCTCCAAATCATGGACTAAATTTATACCTCCAAATCATAGGTTGGATTCATATAAGTCCTAGTTTTTACTAAGGAGTAACCTCCAAATCATGGGCTAGATTCATACCTCCAAATTACAAGATGGATTTATATCAATCATAACTATTGCTAAAGCATAATCTAAATTGTGGGATATATTTATACCTCTAAATAATTGACTAGATTCATATTATTCCTACTTTCTTGAATTGTCAAGTATTATTAGCTATCTGACTTTTTGTTATTGGAGAAAGATCAAAGAGGTCTTCAATTCAAAAAGTAGTTGTTCATGCATGTTTATGTGTTGGCACAAACACTAGAACTCATTTTCCTTCATTTTCATGTTGAGTTATGAATGTGTTCCTTCGGTTCATCATTCCTTGCATTCAAACCTAAAAGTTACATTCATAATTGTAAGTTCAATTTTTATATTCAAGTAATCTATCTTCATATTGTATTAGATATTGTATTGGAACTAACATGAACATAGGTGAAAATCCAAATCCTTATTTACATACCCTGTGTGTCATCATTACCATGAAATGGTATCATATCAGTTTCACTATTGTGTATCTTTATAACCATTGCATGCTTGAAACTTAATAATGGATTTGTGTTTTACTCTTGTAAAGATAAAAAAAAAATTATTTATCCCAATAAAATGTAACTAAATGTTGTTAATTTCCTTGATTGCAAGAATACACATAGAGAAAGTGGAGGCAATGCATTCAATCTTGTGAATAATCCAAATCCAAGGTATGCATGTGATGATATGGTGTTATTGGAAAGTGAAAATAATTCTTCTATGTTTACATGGGTTCAAACATCAATGATATTTGTTTTGCTAGGAAGGTAAGAAATTCCATTCACAAAAATATTTTAATTTTGAATTTTTATGAAATTTAATTTATTAAGCTTATAGAAAACATGATATCTCTATGAATGTACTTGTATTTTACAATGTTTTTTATATTGTTTATTAGTTTAAAAAATTAAGTTTTATAATTTAAAAAAAAAACTATTAATTTTCCAATTTTTCACCAATTTTTAAATATTAAACCAAAATAAATATAATAATAATTCATCACATCTAAGAAACTATATATAACGAAACCTCAAGCACCTTGATGTGTCATTTCATCCGAGAAGTGACTCTAAGTGCCATAGAACTACCTTGCTAAAATTATATTTCGAAACACCTATATATTCGAAAAGAAAGGGTTTAGTATATACTTTTATCTTTATATTAAAGAAGTTTTATAATCTTCTTTCCTATTTCATAATTGAAATTAAAGGATTATATGTGTGAAGAATACAGAACTCTCCAAGAGTAAGAGAGAATAACTCGGATATGCCACAACATTAGTGATAACAAAAAGTTAATTTTAAAATTGTCATAAAAGTTAATAAAATAAAAAATAAAAAATCTCTTTAATTAAGACATCAAATTTATTGATTTTCAAATTAAAGAAAAATACATTTAAATTAATTTCTTTAGTTTAAAATTACAATAAATAAATTTATATTGATATAATTTAAACTTAAATAAATAAATTTATATTGATAAAAAGAATATTTTATATATTAATAAAAAATAGTTACTCTATATAAATATAATTCTATCCGACCCTTTTGTGATTAATCCTTTTAATTTAATATTAAAATAAATACATGTATATTGATATAATTTAAAATTAAATAACTAAATTTATATTGATAAAAAACCCTTTTGTAATTAATCTTTTTAATTTAATATTAAAATAAATAGATTTACTATTGCTACATTAAACCTGGGAGCACGAAGAATCTAAAGTGTCTAACACAGATGGCTTTGTATTATGGTCAATCTCGAATAAGTGGTTCTACTATAAAGGCATTGGGAGTATAGCTTGTTACATTAGGGAGAACATCTGACATTGGGGGTATAGCTTGTTACATTAGGAAGAACATCTCCCCCCATGCGAGGTTTTATAAAAAAGACCCTTACAACTAGTATATTTGGATAGAGATTAGAGACATTAATGATAAAAAACCTACATAGCAATCTATTATTTTGTCCCTATTAATTATAGATCCTATAAGAAAAACAATTTAGATAAAAAATGTCCCTACAATGGTCTAGAGAATGATATTTCTAGCCTAAGGAATGAAGGAAATGTCCTCTTAATGGGTGAATTTAATGCTTGAACTTCAAACAACCAAGTTATTCTTCTAAGCAATCATTACAAAAGAAGCTCTCAAGATATAGGGGATAATTTGTTTGGGTCTGAACTAGTGAAGCTTTGTAGTGCTCAAGAACTCATAATTTGCAATGATCTAAAAAAGTGGCCCAATTATAGCGAGATGACCCGTATCCATGGGATTTGTAGCAGTGTGGTGGACTATGTTATTTTCGATATCCCTTTATACAACAAAATAATAAATTTTTACATCTTAAACGACCACGAGCGTGACTCAAATCATAGACCTTTAATGATAACTCTCAATTTTGTCATGCATAGAGATCCTATAGAAGATAATCCTCATAGCCAAAAAAAACTTGATCTTTGATAGAAACAAAACATCTTTTTCTAAATGAATTAAAAATTAATTTGCTTCCTTTATCAAGTAAAAACAACATAGAAGAACTCTATCATAATTTTACCACAACCCTCTCATATTATATTAACAAGTTCTCAATTTAAGTTTCAAGTAAAAAAAGAAATAACAAAACCAACCCTTGGTATGATAAAGACTGTAAAAGTGCGATGAAAGAAATTAAGGATTCTCTTGATGAGCCTCTTAAAACTGACATGATAAAAATATACAAAGCCCTAACTAAAAGGGAAAAAATGCAATATATTCGTAAAAGACAAGAAAATCTCTTACACCTCTCTAAGGTGGCTCCTAAAAAATTTTGGAGGGATATTCTAACTAGAAAAACTAAAGATAATAATATAATTTATTTACACAACTCGAATTCCTATCTTAAAAAGCTTTAAATGAATCCTCGAATGGCATAGATAACTTCGAAACCCTTCTCACAATGGAGTAATTTTTCTCATTAGAACACATAGATTTTGGGGTTAAGCGTGTGGAAAATGGAAAAGCTAAGGACATGGAAGGTTACGAGGCAGAAATCTTAAAAATTGGAGGTCATGCCCTCAACCCTCACATCCACAAGATTTTCAATAAAGCAGTTAAGCAAGGGTTCCCTAAACCTTGGACACAAAGCCTCATTATCCCTATTTTTAAAAGTGGGGATACAAACAACCCCTCTAATTACCAGACAATTATGATTAGCCCTCTCTTAGCCAAGTTATACGGTGTTATTTTGGAAAAGAAGATCAGCAATTGGCTTAAAAGTGAAGGTAAGCCGGATAAAGGGCAAGCAGGTTTTAGAAGGAAACACTCTACAATGGACCATCTTGTTACGCTTAGGATAATTGTGGAGGAGTGTCGTAATGATAAATGCAATCTCTTATGTTGCTCCGTGGACTTTAGAAAGGCTTTCGATACGGTACCTAGAAATAACCTATGGAATAGATTAGAATAGCTAAAGGTTCCTTTCGAGTTGAGAGCCTCTGCAATAAGGTTATATGAGAATGCCATTGCTAAGTTTAAGACCAACAAAGGGTGGTCGAAAAATATTAATTGTCATATCGGACTTAAACAAGGTTTCCCCCTCTCCCCCACCCTTTTTGGCATTTACATAGATAAGCTAGAAGGTTGTTTAGAGGAAGAAGGCTGTGCTGGCATGATCTTAGTTGGAATAGTCATCATCCTTCTTCTCTATGCTAACGATATTGTTATTCTAGAAATGTGTCTATCTCATCTTGATAAGCAACTAAGGATTCTTAAGGATTTTTTCTCTACCATGGGTATGACTGTTAACACTCACAAAACATAAATTATGATTATCAAATCCAAGAAGGACACTTATGCTAATTTTGTGCATGACAATAGCAACTTAGAGGAAATGTCTTCTTACAAGTACCTAGGAATTGATATTTATCACAAGCTCAATAGGAACTATAGCATTAAGAAAAGGATTAATGGAGAGTGGAAAGATTATTTTGGTCTTGAGAATAATTGTAAAGTAGCACACCTTGTGATGTGGGATAAAAAGAAGCTCATCTTTGAAACTTTAGCCACTCCTATTATCTTGTATGGGTGTGAGGTTTAGGGTTGCAGCATCTGTAGTGAATCCTCGAGAAACACTGAGCAAATCCATAAGTGTTTTATAACGTATACCTCAAAATTAAAATTACACTAGTACAAGTGATCAATTTTGCCACGGCAAAACGTGGCAATATCCACAAAAAAGCGTGGATATTGCCACGGAAAAGCGTTTTTTTTCTTGTGGCAGTCATTTCGTCGCAATAGCGACGACCCGTTAGTTGCGTGGAAACAACGACGGGAATACGTCGCAATTGCGACGGCCCTTCCTAGAATGAAAAAAGCCCAACCCGTCGCTATATCGACGGAAAGATGTCGCAAGATTCCACGGAAAGTCATCGATATAGCGGCGGCTAGACGTCGCAAGGTTCCACGGACAGCCGTCGATATAGAGACGGCAAGACTAGGCAATGTTCCACGGCAGGCCGTCGATATAGCGACGACTAGGCGTCGCAAGGTTCCACAGACGTCCGTCGATATAGAGACGGGTAGACGTCGCAGGTTTCCACGGCTAGCCGTCGATATAGCGACGGTAGCTGTAGTTTAAAAAAAAAAAATATGGTATAATAATTTGAAATATAGATACAATACAAATTAAGAGGTCAATTTGGAAGTATTTTCGTAGTTTAAATCTCTAAAATTATGCTTCTGTGACTAGGTCCATATATTTTCTTTCTTCAACAAATAGAAGAAACAAATGTCCATATATTTTGTTCAAAACTCACAATAATCCAATAATTTTCTAAACAGTTTCTAAATGGCGGCATGTATTGATACAATTGTACCACAAAGTTCTCGATCGATACACCATAGAACAAGGTCAAGGAATCCCAATTCATCACATTACGAGGGAGAAAAAAATCCCAACTCATTATATTACACTCAGAGCACGGGCAGAAAATCTACTATAACAGCTACAATAACTGAAATATCGTGTAACATTGGGAAGAGAGTCACGACCGCCGATAGAAGACATGCGCTAGATTGGAATGTCAATAAAAATGGGCCATATTGCACA
>LPNX010771924.1:743671-777814 GCA_001517045.1 Pseudotsuga menziesii | reverse complement strand
ACCAGAGAAACCCACCACAAACCCACGACCACAAAACGGTGAATAGACGCCCTCGTTTTCCAAAAAATGCTGCTACGGTGAATAAACGCCCTCTGCAACAGATTTTTAGCTTTCGTGAAGCACACAGGCATCGCAGGCAGAGGCAGGACTGGTGAAGCGCACAAGCATCACAGGCAGAGGCAGGACTAGTGAAGCGCTCAGGTGAAAATGTTGAATAAAAAATACCCCAGCATATTGGGTATTTAAATAGTAAAAAAAACCCTAAATACCCCTAATATACCCCCAATATATTAATTTTTAATTTTTTAATTTTAACCCCCCCAATATGAACGGACGTGATATCGTATTGGTCCTTAGGTGACGACCCCGTGCTTGCAGCTAAAAATTTGAATACCACAGCTCAGAAACTGACTGAAATAGTTAGGGAATATGATAAAATATTCAAATATTTACTGAGCCAATTGGAATACAATATAGATGAAAAATTACTAATTCAGTGATTTTGTTGTTGGACTACTACAGAAACTTTGGATGCATATTTGGTTGGATAATTCCAACACGTATGAATATGCATTGACCCTTGAGCCGTTGCAGATCGAAATGGATGAGTACCCTGTAAATCCTGTCAATAGAAGTATTGAGAAACAACTCGAAAGCATGCAAAAATCAACATGCGAGATGAGGCTTAGGGGGAACAATGTTTGGTGTACTAAATGATTGATGACTAGTCATACAAAAGACTACTATTGATAGGATGACCGTCGACAAGACATCCAGTTCATACAAATAAAGTGCTTTTGTGACACATTCCAAGAGCATGATTTACACGCAACGAAAGATTGACCTTATAAAATGAAAAATGAACAAGCTCACTGGTGTGTAATATGCGAAGTCAAAATCCACTCGACAACAGAATTTTAGTTAAACTTGAAAAACCGAAAGAACTATCAAGCAGTCTATCAAATGAATGTTGTCACGCAAGATAACAACGCTAACAATAATGAAAGGAATAACAATAACAACCGGAATGATCAAAATAATTATCAAAGGTATGATGGTCGTAGATATGGGCGCCGGAACGACAACTATAACTGATGTGTGGGATTTCAAGGTCGAAGCTGATACGTCTGGAAGCAAGAAACAGACCGCGTTATCCCATTGAGTTCTACACATGCTTAAACGAAGGACATTGTCATGCAGAGTGTCCGTACAAGGACTGAAACGACCTAAAATGTTGTACAAGTTACGGTGTAGGTGATCACTCTTTGGAGGATTCCCCACCATGCTTGAGAAAATAAATAATAAAAAGAACGTTAATGTCTTGTTTAGTGTTCGGAAGTGTTATATTGTTAAAACTAAAAATTTACAAATTGTTACTCGATAAGGAACACAAATTGGCACGGAAAATCCAGAGATTAGCAAAATAAAAAGTAAAGAATTATCCTAATATGGATGAACAGAAACAACTATATAATGACGCATCAAATATATTCAAAGAACTAACAACACATGAAGAAAATGATGACTCTCAAGAGAAGATTACTCGCTAACTAATTAAACTACTAAATAATGATGATTATGTTGCAAAGTTAATTGATCTAATGTATAATATTAAAACTAATTTTGGTGAAGATAAACAGACAAAAAGTATATGTAGACTTAACCAAAAAGACAAACATGATACTAACCCATTAGTCAATCTTGAAATTGAAAGATACCACGTACGACAAGTCGTTCTCAACTTCAGATCGCAGGTAAGCATAATGACTAGCGACACATGGGAACAACTTGGTAAAACTCGACTACACGAATTCGACATATATTTAAAATTATCAGATTAAGGAGTAATAAAACCCATTGGTGTCTGAAAAAATGTCGACACGACTATTAAGGGAATCTTGACTAAAGTTGACTTTGAAATAATCAACCCCAAAGAATGATCGAGTTCCTTCCCGGCCTTAGTAGGTCAACCATGGGGACAAAAAATGAAGGGATCTATATAATTAGATAAAGAAAGAATCAAAATTAAGGGTAATGGGAAAAAATTCAATGTCCCAATTCATCCATCCCACGGAGAACCTTGGAGTGAACCTATACATGAAAATGTCAACATTCAAAAGTTATACCAAATACATAATAATGAAGATTATATTGTACCTAACGTATACAGAGAACTTCCCCTAGGGAATCCTGATTCTATCGGTTATAACTTGGATGCAGAATTATATGATTGGGAGTTAGAAAATTACGAATTACGAGCAAGGGAATGTTGTACTATCCATACCATTCCTAAAAAGAAAACCCAACAATGTTTTTCTATCATTGCAACTCCTAAAATATTTGAACAAAAAAATTAGAGAGTATCCATCCCTAACACCAGTAAAGAATGTAGCATCATGTCGACCACCATCTCAAAGGATTAGTTCAAGAAATGGATGAAATGAAAATCGACATAAAATCTGAGGTAAAACATGCAAAGAAAATACCATATAAACTTGTGCATAAATAAAATGAAATAGTAAAGACAGAAATTGACAACATGTTAGGAGCTGAAATCTTCTATCCTATATATTAGTAGGAATGGGAAAGCCCAATGGTCATTCAACTGAAGAAACACAACCTGGCATGACTGAGAATTTGCATTGAATTTCGAGAACTAAACAAAGTAACCCTCACAAATCCATTTCTAACTCCTTTTGCAGATGAAATTCTTAAGGAAGTTGCAAGACATGAGTGTTATTCATTCACAAATAGATTTTTAGAGTATAATCAAGTACCTATCTCAAAATAAGACCAAAAGAAAATGACATTTGTATGTGAATTTGGATCATTCACGTATAAAGTCATGCCATTTGGACTTGAAAATGCACGAGTTGTTTTCTCCCAAATAGTCATTAAAGCATTTCAGGAATATATCTATAAAACAATGGTTGTGTATTTCGATGATTGCACTATTTATTCTATGTTGAAAAAACAATGTGTATGTCGATAATTGGATGATGTATTCTATGATGACTTATTCTATGACGATTTATTAAATGATCTATCCGTGAAGTTTCATGTACTAGGTTATAGGATTCATGATTTGGCCCTTTGTTCTTGTATTAATGCATTTTGTATTTCAGGGATAGATTGAGTGTCTTATCTCTTGTATGCATACATTATTCCTTGAATATCTAAGTACCCTAAGTACATGCCCTCTCGATATTTGCATCCCATAACGTCACACTCCTCCATATTGGTCTCCTTGTTTGTTTGAGCATTGATTGGTGTGGAGATCTTGACCTTTCAATGTTTTTTGGGTTGTTTAGATTTTATAGAGTTGAATGATTATTTTCTTTGATACCCATCGACCTTCAAGTTCTTCTTAGGGATTATCATGATGGATTTCATTCTCGTCTATATTTTCAAATCTATTGATAGTATGTATGTCATTCATCGCAAATAAGTGGGTTGGTGTTTTCCTCATTTTTTCCTATTTTCAACTTGTATGAATCCATTCAAAACTTATTTCTCTCCCTTTTTAAGTTGAAATGATGTATAACATGGGAAATCCATAACAAGGTACCTATGATCATGGGGCTTATAACATCTAAATGGAATTTTCTCATAACACAATGATTGGATCCATTCAGAATGATGATAGCTTTTAAGCATATTGAATCTAGAAGTGCCCTCAAAATATTCATATAAACATATATTTTGGTGTATGAAGTGTAACATCCCTTCTTTATTATATCCAATGGGCTCACAAATGTGCCCAAAATGTTCATGATTTCTGCTAGGGTTTTTTAGTCTCAATACTCCTACAAATTATTTGTTGGTTATATAATAAAACATAAAATTACTTTCAAATCTAAGAGCTACACTAATATAATGACGTAAGACCCAAAGCCTTTGTCCCCTTCATGATTACCAAATATCTTCCTCAAATTAGATAAACTTATAAAAATATTATTAAACAATTTCTTTAAAATTAATATTTTAATATTTAAATTTAGATGAGAAAATTTTCACTAACACCATAAAATTTGTAAATTTAAGCGTGTATATTATTAAAACAAATTAAACAAAGGTAATCCCATCGACTTAAACAGCGCCTAAATGTGACACTTTCTCCCAACTTGCTTAAACGAAAACAAAATTGTGCCCCACTCTGTTCTATTACCTCCTATATCTACATTGACATTGCTTATATAATACCATTTCCCCAAACCCTAAAAATCGTTAAGAACACTCTCTGAAGGTAAGAGCAAAATATCTGCGTTTCGTATTTTAATTCTGCAATCAGTTCGACTGCACTGTAATTGTCGTTAGACGTCTTCAGTCACAGGAAGCCAAACGTCTTTTTAACTGATATCAACCCGACTGAAACTGTAGTGCTGCAGTTCTATCTTCTGCAAAAGTGAATTCTGTAAACCCCAAGAAGCCGACTGCCGACAGTTCAGAACCTCCAAATCTAACAGTAGAGAAGGAGAGTGATACCTTTAAGGAGAGTGATACCTTTAAGTTTCGCGGGGTTACTAATTTATTAATTCTAACCATGTCAATTTTATGTTTGTTAGCTTCGCTACATTCTCACGTCGTTTCTATAATGCTTTATGGTACTGTTCTAATGGATATTGTTGTTGCAGACATAAAAGTCCTCAGAGGTACGAAGCCTATCTATGGGACCGGACCTCGAAAGTTCAAGATCGAGGTGTCACACGAAATGGTAAACAAGGTACTTCGTGTGAATTTTCTTGTTAAAACTATCCCCCAAATATTTGTTTTGACATCATTTCACGCTTCCATTTTCCATATTTTGTGTTTCATTTAAGGTAGTTAATACTGTGATCAATGTGTTTTCTTTTTTCATATTCTCAATTTGATCGTATGTCTCTTGCACATGTACCGCTTCCACTTTACCATATGGCCTACAATATCACAGTCTATTTGGGTGAGTAATATTCAATATAAAGCCTGATTGAATAATATTCAATATAAAGCCTGATTGATTATAGGTCACAATGTTAATCAAGTTTTGTACTTTGTAGATTGATATATAATTAAATATTTTCTGTATCAGGTAGATGTGATTCAGCAGAAAAGGCAGCTAGAGCTTATGATCTTGCAGCGCTGAATATTTTGGGTTTAACTGCGGAAACAAATTTCCAAGTATGACTTCTTGCATTTCAATGTACTTAATTTTCTTCATAGTTCAACATGAAATTTCAATCTACTTAATTATCTTCATAGTTCCACATGAAATTGAAATTTTGGAGTTTGCAATCGAAGGCCGTAACTCCCGATGGAACGCTGCAACTACATTGCAATGAAACGCTGTGTTAGAATGTTAGGATAGCATAACACAACCACCATTGTAACCAAGATTAATATGGACATTGTTTACAGCCGAGCCAGTATGATGAAGAGATCAAAAAGATGGAAGGTATGACTAAGGAAGAAGTTATGCAACATATAAGGAGGTAACAACAACATTACATCATTGAACTTTTATAGAATGTGCATTGCATCTTTTAAATGTACACACGGTTTAGGATTCATATGCCTTTGTTACAGAACAAGTACCGAATTTTCCAGAGGCGCTTTAAGTACCGTGGAGTTACCAGGTATTTTAGAACACCATTATATGTGTTACAGGAGATTCATAGTGAACGTAATATCGATTAATAATTATGTCGATGCTTGTTTATGAAGATTACAAGGAAAATGGAAAGCGCGAATAGGAAGAACTAACGACAACAAAGTCAGTTATTTGGGGAGTTTCAGTAAGTGTTTGATATTTCTAAATCTATGGCGGGGTAGAATATATATTGATTGATTTAAGATAGTGATCTGGAAATGTTCGAGGGAATGAGAATTGTGGGTATTAATTTTGACAGATACAGAAGAGGAAGCAGCTGCACCCTATGATACTGCTTCCATTAAATACAAGGGATGCAAAGCTATGACAAATTTCGAGATTAGTAACTATGATGTCGACAAGATTCTCTGGGCAGAATCATCTCGTCCCAGTGGAAATCATTCAAAGCGTCTCAAACTAACAGAGACCTCTGCCACTAAACGTCTGCCCAAAAGCTGCTTACAGAAAATCAACAGTGTTGATCCGCAAATGGATACAACCAGTCTCAACATGACAGCCTCTGTAGTGCAGGATCAACATCTACCTCAAAGTCCAGGTCAACAAAACTCTTCACATTTATCTGAGCGGCAGGTTAATCGATCTGGTATTTCTCTTCTGCCAAATCAGACAATTCTATCAAGTTCAAGTTCAGAGGGTTAAATAAGAGAAAACGGGCTTCATGATGACTTTGTATACCCCTCTGCAGGTGCAGCATACTGCAAAATCTTCACGTTCCCACTTCACTGAACGATATCGCTCCTACTGCACAATTTCACAATGTGAAGTGATCCTTCCATTTTAATTTTCTATTTCTGTATATACTTTTCTTACCCATTTTTTAAGTTCTTAATAATATAAGCTACATTTTCAATGCTGAGTGAATATATGTTCCCACTTCACAGAACGATATCGCTCCTACTGCACAATTTCACAATGTGAATTGACATTTCCATTTTAATTTTCTATCTCTGTATATACTTTGCTTACCCATTTTTTAAGATTTTAATAATATAAGCTACATTCTCAATATTGAGTGAGTATATGCTAATAGTTTATCTTTTAAACTGCTTTGACTTTTAACTTTTAAATAGTTATAAAAATTAAATTGGATTATCACTGTCTAGTAAGAGTCTTTCCATAAGGCAACAAGAATCTTGATCTATGAAACTTATTTTGGGCTTTAATTTTAATAATTTGAATTTCATTAGATTGCAAAGTTAGATTTATATATATCTATATTATTTTTATATTATTGTTATATTCATACAAGGCTACATGTAACTATCTATTAATGTGTCATCTAAGTAACTTAATTTTTAATATTGTTATATTCATACAAGGCTACATGTAACTATCTATTAATGTGTCATCTAAGTAACTTAATTTTTCATTTTGCTAAAATTTGAAATAGTTTTTCATTTTTTTTTTAATTAGATTTTATAAAATATGATTTACGATGTGTTAGAAGTTGATAGAGGATTCACCGAAAAATCATGTCTCTACCTCGAAATCAAATGTAGAGTTAATGGATAATAGCCCAGTGTTTAAGGATGTACTTAAATTGTGATCCACTCTCGTCCGTCCATTTAGTTTGGCTTGTTATATTCGACAGTATTGGGGGTTAATGCATTCATTGCTATTGGTTTGTTATATTGGACAGTATTGGGGAGTTAATGTACTGATTGCTATTTAAATATCTATGAACGTTAATATGCTTATGACTCAGTACTGTCTAGAAAAATAGGCTTAAACGACTTTCTGACTTTAATGGCATGGTGTAACCGAAAAACAATTACCAAATCCCAAGAAAAATTACAAAAAGAAATGATATGAGTTACTAATTCCCAAGAAAAATTACCGCATCGTTTGTGAAGTTGTCCGTCTAAGATATATCTTTAATGGAGTTGTTTGTTTATCTCTTTGTTGGATGGAATTTCTAGTTTTCTAATTAATTTGTTCATTTTTTGTTCTTTCTCTTCTGAAATCATATCTCTATTGTTTATGTTCATTTTGACATGTGGTTAGTTAAAATTATTTTTATAGTTTGGGTGTAATTAGTTTTTGTTGTTTTTTTTCACTAGAATGGCTTCTTGTTCCTTACCAGGAATTTGTTTTCCTGAAGGTCTAGAAGATTCCTTCTAGATTTGCTATAATATATTCTCTAATAGAGTGTTCTATATTTGCTATAATATATTCTCTAATAGAGTGTTATTAATCTCACTCTTTTCGAACCTTTTCTACTTGTGACTTTGTGTTGTCCTCTATTAACCATTTTTTTGTTCTTCTAGTTCTTGATTAAGATTTCTCAGGCATGATTTTATTCTTGCTTCTCTAGATTTTTCCCTTCAAAGTGTTCATTAAAGTGTTTTTCCTTTCGACTATTTTTCAACTCCTTGATCTTTGTAACTAATATTTTGTTATGGTTTCTTAGTTTAAATACTTCTTCAGTCTTTCTTGTTAGTGTATCATTGTTTTTTGTAATTTCAAACATGTGTGTCTTTATAATGTCGTCGTTGTGTTAGAGTTCTTTCATATATTGCCGATGTCGACATATCTTGGATTCTTTAGTGTCCAGCTATTTCTCGGCTTCTACAAGTTCTTCATCCTTGTCGTTTAGGAGTGTGTTCAAAAGTGTCAGTTCTTATTTTTCCTTACTCTCGTCAACTTCCTTCCTAATACCTTGGTTTTGTGATTTTTCTCTGAGACTTTTTAATTCCTCAATGTGTGCCAACATATCTTCCATTTGTTTTTCATGGTCGGAATATCTCGTCTTTAATCTCCTTTTGAATATTTTATAAGTCTATTATCGTTTGTATTTTTTTATTTTCATTTTGACAATGCTCTAATTCATCTTCTATTTTATGTAATTGAATATACGAAGCATAATCCATGGTTATGACCAGACTTATATTCTTATGAAAATGTTAGATTCTCCTTTGACTATGATTCTTCATTGAAAATTTGGTCTTCCTTGGCTTGGTTTCTTCTTTGATTGCCTTCTTTTTTTGACAATGGGTTAGATACAAAAGTTGTAATAACCTTTAATGTCTTTCTTTTTGGAAAATTCTCTTGACTTTTTCCTTTTTGTATCAAATAATAATTGTAATAATAATTATTAAGTCATGTTTATTATTATTAAATATAATAATAATTTATATTTCTGAATGGAGAAGCAATTAGAGTTGTAAATATAAATAACAAATATTATTATTAATATAATATTATTATATATGTAATTTTTTTTTGTTAAATGGATTATATTAAGGGGTGAGTGCACAAAATTAAGGGACCTTTTAGATGCAATGGTAGAGTGAATTCAATCACTTTTGATCCATAAAATAGAAATCATCCCAAGCAATCTCGACCATGTCAAGCCTAGTCCGAGGATGCCAACATGCATGCCATGTAGGATAGTGGAACAAAATGCGCCCCCGTTTTATTGAAGAAAATCGTGCTCCCATTTTTCTTTGAATAAACATGATCGCATTTGTAAAAACCTATTTTTTGTTTAAAACGAGCTGAACCCATTATTTTCACCACATCGCAGCACTATTGGAGCTTGGACAGAGAAAAATATGAGTGGGTGAACACGTTTTGGGTGAGCCAAAGCCATCCACCTCCACCTTTGGATCAACCTCTTCTTTGTGAGTATTTTCCTCAATTATTCTCATATTTTCCTCAAATAATCTCATGATTTTTCCGTAAATTCATTAATTTATTTTCCCTAATTTGAAATTAAACCAAAATAAATTAATTTATATCCAATGGAAACCAAAACCCCAATGGAATTGACCAATTGAAATCAAAACCCCAATTTAATCATAAAAATCAAATAATTTTGATTATTTACCAAAATTCATACCCAAAATTCACATGCCCAATGGAAACCAAAACCCCAATTAACTCATAAAAAACAAATCAATTTCAGTATTTCCATATGCATATTCATAATAATCCTTGTGAATCCATACCGATATTCACAAATATGCAAAGTTTGTCAAGCACATTGCAAGTTTGCATAAGTAATTTACACTCCCTATGTAAACCAAAACCCCAATTAACTCATAAAAAACAAGTGAAATTCACTATTTTCCTATGTATATTCGCAAGCATCATTGTGAATCCAAACCAAAATTAACAAATATGCAAAGTTTTTCAATTATATTGCAAGCTTGCATACAACTTACAAAAAATAAAGTAGAATTCATATCTTCCCTAAAATACATAAAAAAACATGGTAAATCCCTTGCCTCTATCTGAAATATCGAAGGTGGTCATCCAAGAACATCAATAAACACGTTATAGTTTTGATGGAACTTCCTAATCCAAGTGTTAAAATAAGGTATAGAAGTTTCCCATGCTTAAAGAATGTTTCCTCTTGACTAAAAGGTACTTTTTGGTTAAGGTTAAGACAATAGGCTCTACAACAATGTTTTCTCTTGACTGAAGGGTACTTTTTGGTTAAGGTCAAGACAACGAAGTTCAACAATAGGCTCTACGAACATGAAGATACATAGGGAGGTTGATGTGTTTGATTACATGCCAATCATATACTATCATACATGATAGAATCCAGTGGAAACCTTGCAACCATAAAATCCACTATACACAATTGTGTTTAAAGTCTCTCATGGGTATATAGAAGAGAGAATAGAACTAAAATAACATCAAGTGGAATCCATACATGGCCCAAATTACATACAAACAAATATCTGCTAAACAAACTTTGGAGTCCAAAAAACATCACGCCAGTAACAACAAATAATTACATATCTAAAAAAATCATTTCCTATACTAGGATTCTATTCATCAATAGCACATTATGCTGCCTATTCTAGGGTCTAGTCGTTGCCTCTACCTGCAATCTAGGAGCTGGTCCTGCAAGGGAATTAGTCAGCACCTCACAATTTCAATGAAACTTCTTAATACAAGCCTTAAAATAAGCTAGAGGAGCTTCCCAATCAACATATGCACATAGGAAATTTTATGTACACATGCATATAAAAATTGGAATTAATCTTGAATTTAGGACATAAATTTAAAATGAAAAATTGTTAAATGTTTATTCTTTACTGTAAAATTCAAGATCAATTTTAAAATTTATATAATAGATTTAGTTTATGTTATTATTTTCCGAGCATTAGTTATACACTTTTCAATGCTTAGAGATGTCATTATATCATGTGTTTATATTTCTAAAGATATTTTATTTGTATTTATGATTGTAGTGGCAACTATGGAACAATGTTGAGATATTGAGGGTTATTGGCCATCTCAAAGAGATTGGTTCTACTTGGAGGGGTGGAGATGAGCTCCGCCGCTCCTTGTAAGACTCATTGTTGACTATTGTTGATACGATCTCAAGATCGAGTCATGCTTTGTATAGCATCGTGTCGTACTGGGAGAGAAAAAGACAAGAATACCTTGATGGGTTGAGCTACTACGAGGTAAAGAAGATGAAAATAACCAAAGAACACATCTCACTAGTACAAAATGAGAAATTAGCTACTACGTGACTAAAAATTCTAGTCACCACAGGTTTTTCAAGTGATTTACTACTAAATATGAGCAATTTTGATTGACCAAACTATATCAACTAAAATTAACGACTAATTTAGTCACCAATTAACAAATATGACTAGATAATAATGACAGAGTTAAAAATGACTAACATAAATGACTAATTTAGTCAAGGCATAAAAAAATGACTAGCTAGAAGAATATGAATTAGCCATTTATGTTAGTCATTTTTTATTGTTACTCCAACAATGAAAAATTACAATTTTTGGACTCTAAAAAGTTGTGTAATGGATAAATGGGGGCTTCTAATTGTCTTCCCGAAGGTTGCAATTCATTAAATAACTAAAATTATGACCCCTTTCACAAAAATTTCCTATGCATATGTTTTCATAGAAAACAACTCTATGGTTGATGAACTAGGAAAAGGGGTTGTTGACTCATAAGAAGATATGTTCGTCTAGATAGAGTCTTAGAAAGATGAGGTATTATATCCCCCTCACAAGCACATTCACATTTAATGTTTGCATGTTTTGTATCTTCAAGGTTTGTGTAATTTTTGAGATGGATTTCCCTAGAGCTAACAATAAATACCCAATCTAATATTATAACAGTAATTTATGGTCTATAAGTGAAACTTTTTGAAACTCCCAAACAATATCAAGTACAAATATTACAAAATATACCATTACTCATTATATATATAAGAATAAAATAAATGATGGAAAAAATAAGTCTATTATATTGACCAAACCCATCAATTTCTCCATATAAATCATTCATACAATCTCATGCTTCATTTTACATTCATAAATAAACATATGCTATAGTTCTTTGCATTTTCAATCAATCTCTTTATATCAATCACTCATGCAATCTCATGTTCCATTTTACATTTATAAGAAAGCATATGCTATAATTCTTTGAATATTCAACTTGGTAAAAACGAATTCACACATGGTGTATATATATCCAGCGTAAACCTTGATTAATTTTGTAACTTTGTTTTTATTCTTCAACTTCGTAAAAAGAAATTCACACATGTGCGTCTTAAACATTGATTATTAGTTTTGTAACTTTGTTTTAGTTTATTGTAAAAAGTTAAAAACATGTAAAGTAAGTTTTAAAAAAAACTTATTACTTTGGAATATTTTATCTTGTTACAAAGGAATAGTTTGTTCTTATATCATTAAAAAAATAAACTACTTTACTAAAGTAATATAACAAAAATGAATGAAATAAGTTGTTTCACATTTCTCCTTTATATATAATAATCATTAATTAGAGTAGTAAACTCCCTCTCAACGTTCAAAATTGAACCATTCCCAGGCTTTCCTAGAAGTGTACAATTAAAATTGCCCTTCAAAAAACAATTAAAGTCTGAATTTCACCTTTCCAATTAAGAAGGACATAATTTATATCAACATTTCAATAGAAGGACAACATTTGAAATTATCCATCCATATAAATTTCTCAAGATGTTGAAATTCCTATGCTATAAAGTTCTACTCATCAATCAAAATATTGGAAATATCATAAATTATAATCACTCACTCACGTCATGCACTCAGTGTTTAGCTATGCAAGATGACTAATGATCACTGACGACTATGATGAACTAGCCACCAAGATGTGACTTTGACTCCCAATTCATTTGGGTTTGCACTCTAAAATGTGACAATGTGTAAGGGATTACAACCGTAACAACAAAAAACAACTACTAGTCTACTACTAGGTCCGAAACGAACCCAAACCTTTGTGCCTACTATCTATGTGAACCTAACTACCAATGTCCACTCATTTTTCATCAAAATGAAATTTAAATGGCCAGTTTGATGAGCCCTCCTCTACAAGACTTCATTGTGTGCATGAATATCATAGAAACACGACAACTATAAATAACACTCAATGTCACGCAACTACAAATAATGGCATGCTTCTAGGATCACACATTATGCAGAGGTCAATTTATGCATTGATATAGGGAGGTGTCACTAGGCACTTGATATAGAAAAACAATGAGCTAGAAAAAAAATTGGACCAAAGCACCACAATGGTTATTAATAAAATTAAAATAAAAATTTTTTCCTTAAGAATAGTCTTCAATTTGATGGGTGACATGATCATGATGTAATCTCCCTCCATCCTTTCAAACATTTGTGGTTTCTCACAACTTTTGTCATGGGTTCTCACCACCAAAATACATATAAAAATTACTTGTCTTTACATCGACATCTTCTCTTTAAATCCTCATATCATAGCCATAACTAAGGATTATTATGCATGCACATCCTCACCTTATAATATCAATTGGGTCAAGGCGCAGAGACAACCATAAAATATCAAATGTGTCAAGACACAAAGAGTAAGAGACAACTATAAGTAAGTCTTATATTAAATTTACTATATAAGTCTTTAATTGACACTATCAACTAAGATTTGATACGTTGTATTATCGTGATCTTCTTTTCACTCCTTACCAATGTGATATGCAAGGCATTCTTGAAGGTGAAGTCCAGAATTTTACATCTTCCTCCTCATTCTTAGGCCTTTTGGTAAGACAAAAAGGAGGGTAGTGACCCACATCAACATGTAAAATGGTTTCGACATAGAGGTAGACAAATTAATTGTTTTCATTAAATAACTTAAATTTATTACCCATGACTTTCAATTCACCGAATCATGGACTGGTACAAAACACAACAAATTTTAGAACCTTGAGCTCTTAATTACTCACACCTAGAACTTTCTCAAAGCCTGCCATTAATAAACTTATTTTGGTGTTCTAGTTCACTTTAAAAGGAATATTGTTGAGACTTAGACATGCAGTGAGTTGCAAGGCTTCAGTTGACTTGGGCTTGATTCCATTGCCCCTCCATCCCATACATGTATGTTGTTGCGTTAAGTGTTAAACAACAAAATTTGATGCCTCGGCCCCAAAGATGATAGCGTTTCTAACTTGCTTGGTATGTAGTATTTTTTTTAATTTTTTTTTAGTTGTGTATTATTTTTTCTTAGGTGCCCAATCCCATCATTCTTACATCACTCGGGATTGGATTGCTACCCTCTCTTTGGTTTGAATTAAGTTTTTGGTTGTATATATTGGTTGTAGGTTTATTATAGCCTTGTTTTTCTTAATGGCTTCCTTTTGTACATAGTTAATAGTAAGTAATTCTCTCATGGTTCTAGTTTTTCTTTAAGACTATATCTAGTTATGACATTTTGCACTATGCATAAGATCAAGCGAATGCCCCAATATGGTTATTGCATAGTCTAAATAGTTTTTTTTGTATAATGAAGCGTGCTCCAACTTGAAAAAAATACTATAGAATAGTTGTTATGTTACTTACTCTAAAATTAGTGTTACATATTTGTCAAATTAATGCATTCAAATTAGGTTTTATTGAAAATATGTCATAAATTTTTGTAGATATTAGAAGGTACTCAATTCTTTAAAATTGTAAAAATTTGGATGAACAATATTTGTTTTTTTGCATTTTTTTTAAAAAAAATTAGTTAATTTATACTTATCAAATGAAATACAACTATTTATATTTCCCTTTCATCTTTGAAGGGCTCCAATTGAAATTAAGACCCACCCTTCAAATTTGATCACTGCTCCCGCTCATTGTTTCGTGGGCCAACCAAAATAGAAATGAGGTTATATTGCCCTTTCTTCTTTGAAGGGCTCCAATTGAAATTAAGACCCACCCTTCAAATTTGATCACTACTCCTGCTTATTGTTTTGCAGGCCAACCAAAATACAAATGAGGTTGTTAATAAATTTCCCAACAAGGCTCTGGCAGGATTTCTAATGCCCATAAGACTAGGTATTATTTTTCCAGTAACTACTCAAAATTAGGATTTGAGAAACGCCGCTTCGTCACTTTAAATTGTCTTATCCAACCTTCCATTTCGTGTGTCATTTTCATAATAGAGGTCAGAGGATATTCATAGGTCTTGTGATGAAGCTATCACGCACTTCTGCTATTTCGATGCATGTGTTTATACGTACAGTCTTCATCAAATGGAACTTGCAAAGAAGTAGAGGAAATGAAACTTTGAAATTGCCTGCATGTTTCTTATAGAAGAATCTTGCTGCCATAAATGATTTTGGCATTCCAAAAAATCTATCATGGGTAACCTAGATACATGTATGAAGCAGATTGGAAATAACAGGATTGCTTATCTTCTTATAGCTGCAAGCTCAATCTCGTTTGTCATGTATTTCTCTTGTGATGGTCAAGAAACAATGAAGAATTCCAGGCTTAGGAGAATTTTTAGCTTCCATCCGAGTTACTCCCAAGCTAAGGATAGTTTGGCTCTGTCTCCTTCTCCTAAAAATAGTAATTTATGGAGATAAAAAAGAGTATTTCTCCAGAAATCTAGCTGCATGGCAATAACCCTAGTGTAGATAGTGATGGTTACCAAAATAGTAACAGTTTAACGAAGAAGCAAAGTGGTGAGAATTTGGCTTCGAAGAAGGGACAATTGTAGAATCATGAGTATCCAGAGCATGTTGTGGAGAAAGAATCTCGACCAGTTAATCAATCTCAAAACATCTTCGAATTCGATGCAATAGTTGACAATACTTATGGTAAAGTATATATAGTGAGAAAGAAGAAAACCCACTAGTCCAATGTGATATATATTCTGGGAAATGGGTTAGTGATGATGCATATCCTCTTTATCCTGGTGGAGAATGCTCTTATATGAGCGTCGCTTTTGACTACAAAGGGAAAAAGTGCTCGGACTCAGGATATACAGGATGAATATGGAAACCTATAGATTGTAATATTCCCAAGTATGCAAAAATACTTTTTACATTTGAGAATTCTCTGAACACTATATTCTTGAAATGCATCTCAAATTAGCACTTGTCTTGCCTTAAAGTTTGAATGGTACAGACATGTTGGAGAGGATGAGGGGAAAGAGACTCATGTTCATAGGGGACTCCATCAATAATAATCAATGGGAATCCTTACTCTGCATTCTGAAAACTGCAATTCCTGAAAAGAGAAAGAAATCATATCCAAAGGTGTCATAACTACTTTTCTAGCTAAGGCAATATTTTTAACAGAAACAACTTTTCATTCTATTTCTACAAGCTAAATAGAAATTTAAGTAATAAAGAACCTAATTTATGGCAACATGCTGTAGGATTATAACTGGGCAGTGGAGTTATTTTGGGCTCCCTTCTTGGACTATACAAATTCATATAAGAATAAGAAAGATTATTTAGGCTGAAATTTATTTAATATGTTAAATCTGATGATCGATCACTACACCCGTAAGAGAGTTAAATCACAGAAAGAGGATTAGAGGAAGGTGTGGGCATGGAGGAAGGGATCCATCTGTTCATGACCGATGTATCAGCATCGGTCACTGAGCCCCTTCTCAAGCCTTACCATTATCCTTCTGCACGTGATTTTCTCAAACTATGAACTCTTTCAAATTTAAGGCATTTGCTTTTAATATTCTTGTTTATTGTCAATTTTATGCTGATATTTGAATCCTGAAGCATGTATATGTGAATGAATAGCGATTGGTTGATATTTGTAGAAGTTCATCTAGCGGAATGGGCAGAGGACCAATACGTGGGATCTTGCCTAGGTAGCCTGCGAGTGTTGAAGTGGATGTGATGGTGACAAGGGAGGATATTCGAACTATTGCGTCCTCGAATCCTTTCCCATCCTCTATCCATGGCCATCTTCTCACAACAACAGATTCTTCTTCACAAGGTAATTCCAATTCTTGAACAAGGAAGGAATTTTCAGGTATAAAATGTGTTTGTTTTAGTCGGGTTTTTCAGTTCGATCCGGATTCGTCACAGTTTTAGTTTTGAAAAGTTTGGCCCCTTAGTCTTACAACCCTACATTGCAGCAATGATTTGTGAATTAAGTTTCTAGGGTGGGGGGACTTGTGGGATCCACTTTTTGAAATCAGCGGGAAGGGCGACGTGTAGATACTTCAACCATAGAACCCAAAATGGGAAGTTCAGTGAGTCATTTTAGCCGTAGAACCCAAAAAACAAAAATAGTATAATGCATTCTTAGAGGACCTAATGTATCACTTCTGATATATAAATAATAATATGGGTTATGCCCTATTTATGTTTGATTCTATCTTGATTCTTAACTATGATTCTATGCATTACAAGAACTGGATTGAGTAGTAGTCCATGGCATACTGTTATATACATAAATTTTTTAATAAATTAACATATCATAGAATAACCAGGTTATTGATTTTAATTGAGAGATCATGATTTGTAGATATTTTTTCTTTTAATTCTAGATCAAAAGTGGAAATGGATTGCTTTTGCATTCAAAGAATTATTTTCATGATGTGTCCAGAGGTTTATCAATTTGAGACATATCTAAGCCTCTACTGAATGCATAGAGTGGCTTGACATGGCTAAATTGTGTTCATTTATCTGTAGACCTTGTCTTATTTCTTCCACATTTTCAAAGTTGTGTCTTCAGAAAAGCTGCTATGCCTTGGAGGAAAAGAGGTTTATGGTTTATCCCTTATAAATATTAAGTACATTTCAAGTAAGAAGGCACTTTTTCCTGGTGAGAATGTTACAATGTATGGACCTCTATTTCCATCCTTTTGAGGTGTACATTATCTGCAGCACACTTATTTATACACAATTTTCTTGTTTGCAATATTCATGTAGAATTTGGTGATAAATACTTTTTGTTCTCTTTGGATCTTTCAGAAGCAATTTTGTTAGTGACAACAAGCATATTATTTTGGGCCTTTCAAATGGACTTATGCATCTTATAACATGGAATGGAAAGGTATATCATCATCATATATAGTTTCTGGTAAATGATACCTTAATTTTTTCTTTTTATATCTTGATATAAACTATTTCTAATTAATATTGTTGATTCGCCATTGACCAGATATTTGTGTTTTATTGCCAGATATAATCTATAGGTTTGATGTTAAGATTTTCTTGTCCAAATGTTTCATTTTTATTTTGACTGTGTTTATCCAGTTTATAGGGGATTCTTATATTCTTCAAGACCCTATCTCTATACAAGGTAATTTTTACTCCCTGGATAATGGTTCTTTGGTTCACTCTAGATTAACCTCATACAAGAGTCCTATAATCCTTCTAACATACAGTATGAGTTCACTTAAACCCCTACTCAGCCATGAAACCATTTTACTACAACTATCAATATGCCTTGGAGGTCAATATTGTCTTTATTCACAGAGTGCTAAAAGAATTTCATTCAATCCAAAAAGCCTTAGGAATTGATTTAACAAAATTCAGTCAATTCTAATGATGTTAGGATTTCATCCTTATGTATTTCCGTGTTTTCTTAATATTGGATGCAATTTTATAGGATGTAACCCTGGCCTTCCATTGTATAAATAATGTATTAATGATTCTAGGACCTATACTTTAAGCATGGAGAATTTGAGTTGCTTTCAATCAAGAGGCTAATTGTCAGCTTGTGAATAGTATAAATAAGTAATCACCTATTTTTCTGTGAAATGCAGTTTGCACATTATATAGTTTAAGTATTGCATCCTTGAGGGTTGGAATTTTGTAATAGACTGGCATACAGTTCTTTCCCAAAGTAGAACTCTCCAGTATCAACAAAGGCTTTGTATGTTATTTCACTATATGCAGTTCGTTTGAAATTGGAACAACTGTTGAGCTTAATGAACGAGGCAATAATTGTGAACTTGTTGGTTCATGGCTAATCCAATAAATCCATGTAGGCATTCTAATCCAATAGTTTCATATCTTGGGTTATCATTTGCATTAAATGGTATGCTATTGTGTAATATAAAACCTCAGTGCTTGTTTTATCCAGAAATTGAAAACTTCGTGTGATGATATGCATGCTTTGATAATGCTACTAGATGTACATGCCTGACAAGATTTTGGAGGATTCTAAAGCAAGTAGAGTCAAAGTTATGAACAACCAACTTCTGGAAGCCATATAAGGAGCCCAAAACTCTGTTTAGAACAAGAAAACAACCATTAAAAAAATCCTTTAGAAGAAAGTGCAATTGTGAAAGTTAGTTGTTCAAATTTGCTATGAGTCTGATTTTATAATTAGGGCAAATTGGCTCTGACATAACATTTGCACCTTGGGAGTCCAAAACTATCTAAACAGTCAAATCGCATGTGGTTTTATATATTTGGAAGCAAGGGCAAAAAAAATATCAACATAGCAGAGGATGCCCACTACACTCTTCTAACTAAATTACATCCCTTTAACTGCTATAACTACAGCTAAATAAAGAATCCTACTTAAATATAGAGATGTTTTACCTTTGATATGGTAAATCGAAATCATGATGGTCAGTAAGAACCAGCCATAATTCTTTCGTATGCTTTAAATCTACAGAATTGAAGTCAAAATAATTGTGCTTAACGGCTTACAGAGCCACTAATTTCATTATAATTAAGATGCAAGTGTAAAGTTTTGCCCTCGTTCCTTCAAGTTTGGTGTATTTATTTGATGGGTTGGGATTTAAGTGTTTTCTGAAAAGAAGATTCAATTGGTGGATCATTTGGCTAGCATGGTATTTGTAGAATTTTTGTCCCCAATTTCAGAGGGTTCCCATTATCAATGGCTTGCATGCAACCAAAACTTCATATAATTTTCCAAGCAGAGCTGAATCTGTGATTGATATCAATTCTTGTTAGTTAGGAAATCTTGGTTTTAACTTGAAGATCCATATCTCTAGTTTCTAGAGCACCCATCAGTGTTTTCCCAGTGTAGAAACAAATGGATAGGCCCTGGGGAAGAGTAATGTCTTTTACTAGATTTATATTTTGAAATTGCACTCAGGTTCTATAGTATCCAGATTCTCTATATACTTCCAAAAGTAGATCTTTCCTAGTTGCATTATCTAAGTCTAACACCACCTCAGGACTTGGGTAGGAAAACTTTTCTCTAGGACAAGAAAGGGATTTTCTTGACCTTCTTTATCTATGGCTTGCCAAAAAATTCCTTCAAATAGAATTTAATGTGTATTGTATACCTTTAGTAACTTTAAGGATTGAGAAGGGATAATTTGTCATAGCTTGGAGGACTGATTTTAACAATTGAGTCCACCTCTCCAAGATAGCTACTTTCCTTTCCATCTTGACAACCTTTTGTGATTCTATCCAGCATTTGTTTCCATAAATTCTTTTTGTTCTTTCCCTAGAAGAGGTTCTCTTTCTAATCCCAACAGTTATGAAATTCTTTTTTTTACCAATATAATTGAATAAATATATCTCATATTTTTTAGCATTAATCCTTTCACTGGATGCTCTTTTATAGTATAAGATGATTTCCTTTATTTCAAAGGCTTCATGATGGAGAGGTTTCTTAGCCAAACCTGGTATCATCTGCATTTTGCAGATGGGATATTGGTGGAGAAAGTGAGGACACTTTCAACTTGTGAAGCTCCCCTCTGTTTTAAGCATCCTCTAATGCTCTGCCATGATCCTTGGCTATAATGATATAGAGATAGGGAGAATGGTCTCCTTGAAGGGTTGAGAATTATTCTAGAGGAATCATCTAAAATTATTCATCCCAAAAACCTACGATCATCACCTGGTAACATTTGTAAAATATGAACCAGGTGGGGCCTAAGAAAATCCCCTACTTTTAGGCCAACTGGCCTAACTAAATACCCACGATGGTTATAATACCTTTATTTCAACCCTTGTGAGGGAAATCTAGCCACTTTTGTGAAATCTGAACCCTGGTGGGGGCTAAGACAATCCTCTGCTTTCACCAATTCAGTTAACCTCTTATGGCAGGTCTCCTTGATGAAGATCCCTTTGGGATTTAAATAAGATAGCTGGAGAGCCATTGAACCATTGATATTTATGGAAAATCTATGCGAGCAGAGTAACAAACTTTCATTCGAAGCCTCCAGTACATTGAGAAATTGAAATTTTGAAGCAACCTTTTGAGGGAAGTCCAATAACCCTATTATAGAATTTGGTCCTATATTGTGTGAAACTCCTAAATTTCCCATGTACTAGTACTGGAAACTTGTGGAAACTTGGAAACACTTCAAAAACTTCTCAAAAATCCCCAAGTGCCCATGAAGGGTGTGGTACTGATAGGAAGTTTTAAAATCCCTAATTTATAGTAAATGAAGAGAGTTTAATCTCCATATCATTTCTAAACCTCCTACAAATTAACTTATCATTCTTATTTTATTGCAAGACAATGTGTTTTAAATTTTATATATATGGGGTTGTGTAACTGCATTTTTACACGTTCTTGTTTCTAAAACCAGTAAGTGTTTTGTGCAACTTAGGTTTGGCCATATCATTCCTTCCCTTTTCCTAGAAAGCAATGAATGAATAAGCTCATTTTAGAATATCCTTTCTTGAATTATTACAGTGTTTCTAAAATGATATTAGGTAGAATGTGTTTTATTTTATTTCCATCACCCCAAAAATCACCTTATAGACTGTTTTACAGAGGAAAATTGCAAGGTTTCTAAAATGATTTTAGGTAGAATGTGTTTTATTTTATGCCATCACCCCAGAAATCACCTTATAGACTATTTTATAGAGGAAAATTCACTTAAAAGGTAGCTAAGGAGTTAGCATTTTCTTATATTGGAGTTAGAAATAAAAAGGTATTATGAAGATCTTTGAAAACTCTCTTAGGAATTCTTGATTCTTCCACCACTTCTATCAGATCCTCCTTGATAATCTCACGATTTTTCTAGAATAAATCAGTTAGGAAGCCATCTAATCTAGGAACTTTGTCCTTCTTCATCAATAAATGAGCTAATTGAACTTTTGAAACTGAATCAAGAAGCAGGTTGTTGTCCTCTCTAACAAGCGAGGGAATACAAGACATGAGTGCAACTTGGTTTCTTCCTGATCAAATCTATCAGTGGGGTATAATGAGACAGGAGTGCATATTTGTTTTTTTACTGATCAATTTCTTCTTCCTAAAGCAAGCCTTCAAATGGAATTCAGCTTGCCTTGTAATTTCCTCCTGATCCTCACAAAGTGTCCCATCTAAGAGTAAAAGATGTTTATTCCTATTGTCTTGTCCTGAGAAGTTCCTACAACAACCCTTTCCTATGAAGGTCCCACAACAACCCTTGATTCTAAATATTTGATTGCAACTCCATCCCCTTTGGGCCATTGCAAACATTTTTGTTCCTTTCACCTGGAGGAGGCCTAATCCATCATTCTTCTACTCTATCTTTCAAGTCAGGATGATAGATCCACAAGTAATTTTATAAGAAAAAAATTGGGTGTTGAATCTACTCAAATTTCCAAACTAAATTGGCCATTGGTTAGACCCTGAACTTAAACGAATTTTAGATTCAAGAATAAAGTTATCTAAGAAAATAACATGCATAGCAATAATCAAAAGAGACACAGGTGGCCTCCTTGAGTTGGTAACCTCCCCTCTCACTCTTAGTAGTACATTACCAACAATTTCAGTTCCATTCCTTGTAGGCACATTATTATTTTAACGTAAATATCCCCAAAAGTATTCTAAATGCCTAAGAGCCACTTATCATTGCTTGTTAATTAAGATAAATTTTGCAAGTTATAGAATATTTAAAGATTATGTGAAACAATTATGTTAAGACATGTATAACTCCTCCTGACGAGCTCTCCTTCAGGTTGAGGCTACTTACATGGCTAGGGTTTGATCTCTAAAGATTAATGTCTTGGACAGGCTATGAAATTTTTTTTTGTCCACATTGTGTAGAGATTGGAACTATTATCCATATCTTCTAGAGCTGCAAGTATGCTTAGGAGAGTTGGGACTTTGCATGGTACAATTGGCATCAACTCCTCTATAGTAATATTTTTGGAAAGATGCTTTTCTAGTTGATGTTGACTCAAATCCATTGGCCCTTTGCACTTTAGGAGAGCCTAGCATTGTATTCAAGTTGTCACATTGTATATCTTGGGAAAGATTCGTTGTGAATTTTTTTTTTTAGTGGTAGTGTTCTCATCCATAAGCATTCATGGATATTATCAGATTTTGTATTGTTCTTGTTAGAGTACTACATGATGACACAATTGATCCCTCTTCTTCCACTTCAAGCATTGATACAAACATGTGACAACGCCAATCTCTTGTCCTAGTTTCTAGCTCTGGTCTTCATTTTTCCTTGAAATCAATTTGTACATGTATCTGTGTTTTATAGTTTAGAATTACCCCATCCCATTGTATTTAAAATATTCATTTTATACACATTGTTTTAGCAAATTATTATTTAGCTAATTTTTGTCCCCAGAGTTCTTCCTATCCCAGTTCATCTCTATTTGGATGGATGTAATTTCAAGTCCGATGGACCTACTTTGGTCACCTGTGGACATTAATATAATTACTTTCTTTCTATTCTTTTAAATCATCTTTTTCACAAGCTAGACACACACTAATACAAGAAATTTAACCTTCAATACCATGTGAAAATGAGAACCAGACCTTGCATTGTCATTATTGCAAGATTGATTATAAATTTATATCCCTGAGAATTTACTTGTAAATAGTTTGGAATTAACATTATTGCAATTAATTCTGAGATAATACTGATTCAACTTTCTATTGAGAGTTGACTAATTGAACTTGGGCACCGAATTTGAGATTCTTCTATGAAAACAACATGCTATATTTTCCTTTTACTCCAAGCAGTATGCATTTCTTATATTGTGCAATAGAGTCAGTAGGGTTTCATTCAGGTTGCCATTTTCTAGTCCTATTGGCTGACACATTCTACAAAGCACAATCACTATGTTTTCCAATCTCATATTGTGATGCATTCATGCATAGCTGAGATTAATACTTACATAAAGTGAAATGCAGCAATTGGCAAGTTTTTGCATCTGACAGTTTTATGCTGCATGCCTGCCATTATGCATTTAATGTATTTTTTTCTTTGACAATGCATAATATTACATATATGATTATATCTCATCATAAATTAAAATACATGTACAGGAAAGTTGTTGCATATCCAGGAAACACGGAGCAACCATACAATAATTCCCCATTCTACATTAGTAAGGAGAGCTAGCATTTCCTGTTTGGATTCAACTCGAAGAGTATTTATTTGTTTCCTATATGGATAATGATAGCCAAATCAAATGTAAATGAAGAAATGTGTCTCGGGATGAGTAGAGTATTCACCTCATGAAAATTTGTAACACAGTGTTATCTTTGTAAGAAGGATATGCCCATCAGTCTGATTGCATCCCACATACTCTTGTATGTTTATTGGATTATATATTTGTGCCTAAACAGAACCCCTTTTCAATGAAGAAGAGAGACAATGAGAACACTGTACCCAGTAGCAATCTAGGATGAAAACGTTTGAGCATCTTTGCAATTTCACATTACATGCTCAATCCTTCCAAACAGGTCCATGAGCAACCAGGTGTAGCTCAAACAATAGTCTGGAAATATCTAAAAAATTTGTAGTAAAAGTAGGTGAGTCAACAAGCTGATCTCTTTGATATTGATTAAGAGTTGTCCAAGATAGCCACTTAAGTACCTGCATTCGTGTCCCACAAATATCCCATGCAAGAAAATCCCATCTACGTGAACTGTTTTCCTGCAAAGGAAGGAATTAATCCAAATTGGTCTCTTTCATTGAGAAGGTGCATATAGATTGTGCAACAAAATCTGATCTTTTGCAATAATCCATAGTCCCAATCCAACTATTTGGATATCTAACTGCTATGCTTGCAAAAGCTTCAGCTGCACTGATGATGTTGTAGAGACCATATGGGCTAGGTATGCTATTTACACGTAGCATTTTGTATGTGGTGCCAAGAAATATCTGCCAGGGTGCACTGCTCTGATAGCATTAATTACTTATTTCACTGCAAATGTCATCCCTTGAGCATCTATATCTATCAAGCCAAGCTCTCGATCCTTTTTTAAGAATAAATGCATAGGTAGCAGGAAAGCAACTGTGGACCCCTTCCCCCAAGCTTATCCCAAATAAAACACCAAAGAGTCATTTGCATTTGATTGTACCTTGTACTGGGAGGAAAGATAGGAGAAGAGTAAGATATATAACTTGCAACCAGGATTTTATTTGTGATATTCTTTCAACTTGCAAGAGAGATGTTTTGATCTGCCAAGTATTTAAGCTTGCTTTGGATTTTGTGCGAAATCTAGTCTGTGTGAAGAATCCGAGAGAATAAGTTTAAAAAATATCCTTAAATATGACTAAAAACATACAATTGTTAATTTTGAAACACCGAACACTGGGAAAAAAGTATTAAATTTTTTCTCTTATCATTTATAAATAGACAACCAAGCTTGACTCATGAGTTTCTTGAGTCAAACTTGTATTTAATGGAGAGTTCAATTCATATTCACAATTTAAATTTTTCAGTCTTACCCAGGGCCAAATCGGACTAGGAATATAATTTATGTGACATTAGAGAGAATTTGAGGTAAAAAACGGGCCTCCTAAGAGATGTACTACAAAAATATAAGATATATTAAAATATTATGAGTTAGGGGTTTTATGGGGTAGGTATATATGACAACTCATCTCCTACACTACTTTTTATGCACAATATAAATAACCATGGTTGAGTTACTTTTCTAAATTGACTATAAATAAAATTAATAAAATAACTCTACAATGATGTGACTAAGATTCATTGTAAATTCCCAAAAAATTATTGCCTTTTAGCATTTATTTGTATTGAACTTGTAAATAAAATTAAACAAAAATGAATTTAATTTGTATGCACAACTAACATATTTTTTTCATATAAATATCATTCATGAATTTATTTTATTTTGAAAGTACAAGATTATATATATATATATATATTAGTTTGATATTATGATATTAAATACAATTGAGTGAATATATAATTTAAAATTAGAAAACATGAAAATGACAATATATTATTTTATAAAAAAAATGTGAAAAGACATTTTTATGAATTATGAGTACTTTACTTGAAAATGACAATAATATTATTTTATGAGAAAGTGAATTGTGAGTACTTTACTTGAAAATCACAATAATATTATTTTATGAGAAAGTGTGAAATGAATTTTATTGTGAGTACTTCACTTTATGACTTAAAAGTACTTGTACCACTACCTTGGTTAACTATGGGTTTTCATCCACCATAGAAAATGTGACAAATAAGCATTCTTAACTCATGCAATGCCACCTCAACCATGGGGGATGATGTCATCTACTAGAATGTAATTGATTGATTTTTATAGTACATTTTGGTCCTTTTGAGACCCATTTTCGACCTCAAATTCTCTCTAATGCTCAATCTCCTCAAAGAGGAGAGACACTTGGTACTCCACTCAGATTTGGAACCATCTAGTAACTCTGGTTTGAAGTGATAACTAGCATAGCTCCATCTTAACCCCGAACCTACTAAACAACAGGAGGGATAAAAATAAAAACATTTGCAAACCTCTGAGAGGTTAAAAGATCCAGGATTAAGATGGGTCTATGCTAGTTTATTTTATTTTATTTACTTACCACTTTATCTTATGCACAAATGTGACATCTCTTTACCTATATGATGGTATTTATAATTTTATTTCCCACTTTAGTTTATGCATGCATGTGACACATCTCTTTAACTATATGAGGACTGTTAACACAATTCTCTCCATGTTGAGCTTAACTTATTTGCCAGCATGAAGCAACCCTTCATATGATGAGAGTTATGCCTCAAGGCTTAGTCTATCAAAAATAGTGATATTAAGGAGAATCCTCAAAACATCCTTGAGAATAATAATTTTGCATCTTGCCCACTATTTCTGATCACACACTATTACATTAATGTAAATATCACCATAAGTCATCTAAATGCCTAAGGGATGCCACATCTCGCCAAGATAACATTTACAAGTTAGAAACCATTTAAAGGTTTAGTGAACCAATTATGTTAAGATATATCTAATTTGTCCAAGCAATGTGATCATGTAGGCTCTCCTTTAGATTGAAGATATATGCAATGTGCATGGCCACTACTCTACCAGGTTTTTCCCTTCAAGGAGTGGTTGTCTCAGTTGGGGGATTTACAGATGATTCTTGCTCGCATCATTGAGAGGTCAAAACCATTCTACTCATATTTCCATCATTTCACTCGAAGTCTATCGTCTTTATAATTTTGTTCAAATATATTGTGAGGTAGAAATTTCTTGATTTTAATAGTGGATTCCTGTAAAGGCCCAACACTCCTATATTTTATTTTCCTTTTGTAAGTACATTCAAGTAGATCAAAACCTACTCATCCCCTTATTTTTAGTAGAGGAACACCTTGTTGGATCCTTTGGCATTCGATGCTTTAAATTTACTGCTTCACCCAACTTAATGATCCATATCTGCTACAAAAATTCCAATGAATTTAAGATTATGGAGGAATGAAAGGGTGGCTTATTGTTTTGTGTGATATCTCAGCCCAGTTGATGAACTTATGCTCTATTTTATCCATTAGAACATATATCATCCTTAAACTTTCTACCACAAATCCATACCGTTGTTAAATGCCTTTCCAAAAAAGTCATATCACTTTCATTTCTTATTGTTGTCCATCCACGGGGACTTCGCTTAGTGAACCTCTCACATAGCACGTGCAATCGTGGGATATTAAAGAATACCCTTAATTTTGAGAGATATTGACCCAAACTCTTTTTGTTGAAACCCCCTCCCAATACTTAAAACCTCCTCCCAACCCCTTTTTATAGATCAATCCTTATAAACCACCCTACCCAGCCCCACCTTAAACCCCTCATCCCCCAATACTTGCAATATATTGGTTTGATTTTTGATAATTTTAAAACCCACAATATGAACTAACGTGATAGTATATTGGTCAACAAGTGAAGCCCCTGTGTGTCCATCCCCTTTTGCAAGTATGAAAAGTGCTATGTTTGTGCTTTAAATGAAAACACTAAGATGTTGGTCCATACTGTTGTTATATTAGACAAATATTTTCTTATTGTTGCCACATGGAAAATATTTTAATAACCCAGATCTGTAAATAATGGTTCAAGTACTCCATTAAGGTATCAAGTTCTTGTCTCAATACTTTTCTTTGTGGATTGGTTGACCCCATATCTAACACCATCCATAAAATGTGGATATATTCGTGTCTATTTTATCTATTTTGGTTCCCAAAGTCTTCTAACATACTTGGTTCTTACAAAAAGCAAACAGATCCAAGAAAATTTTGGCATTATTACAGTTGTTTAGAAACATCATCTTAGTTTAGAAACATTATCTTATTTTGTGTATATTGGGGAAGCATTGTTCTATTTGCTTGAGGTTTCATGGAAAGCAATGTTTTTTGTTAATCCAAAGTGGGTAGTGATGGTCCCTGCAGATGTTGTTTGCTTTTTTACATGATATCTAAATTATGTTTTACTAGTTTTATGAACTTGCATGTGCTCATTAGAAACTATATATTTAGTTTCTGAAAGTTTGAAACTTTGAACTGATGGGAGTTCACAATTAATAGATACTTGTACATGGATAGAACTTAGTTATGTTTGATGTATGATTACTGAAAAGTAAAAATCTCAGAATAATGGTGAGGTACCATCACTGGATTTTATACTTCAAGTAGGTTTAGGGTTATACTTCTGTATCATGGACATTTATTAATATTTATTGGTCAACATATGAGAGGTCCCCACATGGTTACTTTAATTAGATGTGAAAGTCCATCAGTGGCCAAAAATGGCAAATAGTACTATAAAAATTACAAGTAGTAATCATTGAGAGTGCTAAGGCAACTCCATAAGAGCTGAAAAAGAAATAGAAGACTACAAGGATAATGCAAAAACTCTTACTGTTGAATCCTAGAGAGCCCAAAAGATCAAAATGAGTGAGGGTTCAATGGACTTCAAGGAAGAATCCCAATACAAACAACGTTGTCTATTTTCAACTATTCTAATATCCAAGGCTATGCTCAAGGGTGTTTTGAGGTTCTTTCTATCCATTGGTTGTGTGACTCGAAGCCTACACTTCCTGATAGAACTAGTATTGGAGGTTTATTTATAATGCCTTTTGTGATTGGAGCTATCTAGAGGTTGTTTGGGGTTAGGTGCAGAAGCAAACATTCGCTACCTTATAACCCAAACAACATTTTGATTTGATGCATGGAAACTTATAAACCAAAGTTTTGATAAACCATCATGCAATAACAACCCTAGAATCCATCAGAAACCATCATCAGCTTGAAGCCATTTTTTTGACAATTCTTCAAGCTGGAGTCATTGAAAGTTGCTGAGACAAGATGTGCCTCAAAATTCCTCCCGTTCCATCGCTTTGTACAGGTAAAAGTTGCATTATTGTCTATGGTGAGTGAGATTTAGTCTTTTTGGAGACAGTCAAATTCAGAGAGAAGTGCTGTGTAGACTAGTGATTGATGGGAAGTGGTGGACCAAGATTGACTTCTCCTGAAATTCACAACACCAACATTTGAGCTTCTTTGAAATGCAGACACTACAAGCCTTTTTGGGGAGAGATTTATGATGGTGGGGATACCATTGATGAAATCTATGGAAACCATTTGCTAGGAGGGTTCCTGTGCTTTTATTTTTTGATGTAGATTTTGTAGAGGTTGTGTTGACAATCATTGATATAGATTTTGCGTTGTGATGGCAATCATTATTGACATGTGGAACCAATTCAACACCCCCTTGCACACTTTATCCCATGCTTTGAATCCTAGATTTATGTGACGATGACCTTATTGCTTGAAGCAATGGGAAGAGGAAGGCCCCACATGGATGGGGTTGGCTGCTGTAGTGAAGAAAGCCTTCAAGAGATCATTTGGGGGAAAATTTTGTAAAATTTGTTGGAGGAAATTGGAATGGACAAATTTTCAAACATCATCCTTGGCTACTTTGTATATATGTACACTAGATTTGGGATGTAATATTTACTATATTATTGCCCCAGTTATCTCTTTTAGTTCATTTTGAAACCTTCGACATAATATTCTTATTAATATATTTATATTAATTTAGAAAGTTTTCTTTATTGGGATAAATTGTTTTAAAAAATATTTCACATTTAGCTTTTATGACTTTTGATTTTCCATGTCCTATTTTTCTAGCAGCAAAACTCAGAAGTTCTATGATGTTACAAATCCTTCACAGCAACACTGGGGACTTTGTTTACCTCCACCAGTGGAAGAGGTTTCCTTGATTGGATCAGCTTCTTCAAGTAAATTGAGCAAATCACTGGCTCCTGTAAGTGACTTTAGGATTTTAGTATACTGTACTTCCGTCCAATTATCTTTAGCATTTGTTATTCATATTCGTGTAGGCATATTTTTCTATGCTTCCATATTAGATTATTTAATAGCTTCCAATTCAATCCTAAATAATCATTAGTATAGAATCTAATGTGTATTTTCTTTAGACAACTTATGTTTTACTTCAGTGATTTTCTTCTAGATTCTTTATACATGGCTTCATTTTCATTTCCTAATAATATATACCTATTCATATTTCCATGTGAAACTAGAACATAGGAGGTAATGCTGAGACTTCCCTTGCTAGTGGAGCTGCTGGAAGATCAGTTGTATTGCCAGCTAGTGCATCTTGGTATGAAATATGTTTCTTATGATGGAATATTTGTTTAGTTTTCCAGCACCCCCCTGGATTGGTGCAAAGTAACATTACACATTAAGTTTAGTGAACATAAGATTCCATATGATTTAGGAGTTTGTGGTGGAATATTACATATCTTACTGAATATTGAGACATTAATGGTTGTTGCAGGGACTCGCATGCTACACAGGAAAAATCATTTAGCATGAGGATCCCAGCTATTCAGGGCTCCTCTAATCCTAAAACAAGTTCATCTCATTCACTTTCAGCGTCTCCAACATTAAATCTCCCTGCCTTGGTGGTGGAAGCTGTGGCATCAAGGTTATATTTTTTATCATGGCAAGATATTGGTCAATAAGGGTGGGTGGTCATCAACATTTATATCTAAAAAACATATTGATGCCAAACCTAATGCAATGAGTGGAACAGATATAAAATTAAATTCACGTGTAAATACTGTTGGGGAAGCTTTCCATGGAAAGAATGCCTGTTTAGTTGATCCGACTATGAAATGTAAGAGTCATGAAGGTTTTAAAAGTCTATTGAAGAATTCATCCTCTGACACACACAAGGGTTCATCTGAGTTGGGCAGTGGGCACATTGAAATAGTAAGAAGTGAAAGAATAGATGCAGCTTCAGTGTCATCTGGTATTGTCTGTGTTGGACTTTCTAAAGATAGTTTTCCAATCTCTGTCCCTGAAATCAACTTTGTTTTTCAAAGCAACAGTGCAGTGAATGTTGTTGCTCTAAATAAAAGTAGTAGAATGCTTTTAGTAAACCATGTTGATAATTGTCTACAAAGGTCTCCATTTGATGATAGGTATCAAAAAAATTATGAAGAACACTTTGTAGAACCATATGGTGAAGGTTTATCTAAAGCTATTTCTTCAGAAGCAGAGGTTTCTCTCTTTATGGAAAAATTCCAATTTTCAGTGGATGATTATAGTTCTAAAGATTGTTCTCTTCATAAAAAGTATGTAAATACTTGCACCCTTAATGGTGATGGTGACAGCAAAGTAGTAGAATGCTTTCAGTAAACCATGTTGATAATTGTCTACAAAGGTTTCCATTTGATGATAGGTATCAAAACAATTATGAAGGACACTTTGTAGAACCATATGGTGAAGGTTTATCTAAAGCTATTTCTTCAGAAGCAAAGGTTTCTCCCTTTATGGAAAAAGTCCAATTTTTAGTGGATGATTATAGTTCTAAAGATTGTTCTCTTCATAAAAAGTATGTAAATACTTGCACCCTTAATGGTGATGGTGACAGCTTTGGAGTTATTGATCATAAAGTAGAGGAAAGATTAGTTTCAATTGCTGAAAAGACTAATGCAGGTTCTATCCAAAATTGTGAAAATGAGCCCATGTTAGAGGAAAGATCAGTTTCAAAAGATGGAAATACTAGTACAAGCTCTATCCAAAATTTTGAAAATGAGTCTATGTTAGATGCAACCAATAGAAGTACAAGTATTGGTTTTCAAATTCCCAAGAAAGTAGAAATTGCTAGAGATTCTAATACCAATTCTGGAAAGCTAGAATGCTTGGAGAATCTGGTGTGTAATATCCTTCCAGAAGTTTATATGAATGGCTTAGCTGTTGGAGAAAACAGTATAATTTCAAACATATTATCTTTGAATTTTGATTCAGATGATAGTGTATTAAATAATCCTCACAATTTATCAAATTTTCTCCTTGTTGAGACTGATAAATGCAATGGGATGTCAAAGGAAATATCAAGTTCATGGAATTCTTAGAATAGAAAGCAGTCAAGATTTTTATTTGCAAGGTCGGAAAGTTATATAGAAAGATCAATCCATTATTCCACTCCTAATTTGGCATCGTTTAGGCAATTGCAGAGGGAGTGGGAAAATGGACAAGATATTTTGGAAAGCACAAATGGACATGAAATATTGAATATTAATGGACTATCTAATAATGCTTTTGGCCCAAAGGTGCAAGGATTTCAGAGTACTTTAGAGGGAAGCACATTTTTGGTTCCTTCAGAAGCCAAGGGTGAGTTATGTCTTCTTTTGTTGTTGGATATTAGTAATTTTATTTTAATATTTGTGTTTTACCTCTTGCTAATATGGCATTTACAGCTTTCGTTTCCTTTTATCCAGCCATTTTAAGCCTTTGTATTTTTCCAAGTTTGTTATCTATGGATATAGACTTATTTTTATGGATCTAAATACAAGAGATAACCATTTTCAGATGAGCCTATCTTTTAAGATCTAACACTACACAGGGGATGTCCCTAAGTTGCATTGGGACATTACCAATGTCATGTAGGATTGTCAAATATCCCTTGGCCATCTTGGGGACTTCTTAGCATCGTTTTCCAAAATCAGTGCCTAAGAGAAAAGAAATATAACGCCTTAGCACTACACTCACTCACCAAAACATTACCCCTTACTAAGAGAATATTCAATCTCTAATTCAGCCAAGATTTAGATTTTTTTCTTTAAGTTAGCTAGGTCAGACTCTCTCTTACTCTTACCGTCTACTCTGCCCTGCCTCTATCCTCCCGTAGAAACATACCCTATGTTATAATGCTGTACTAATGGTATGTTTTGAACAATTCTTCATGAACCTTGAACTTTTTACTTGTAAATATAACTCCACACCAAAATACGAGACCCGGGTCTTAGTGAGCCTCTTATATTCCATTGAAGAAGCAGCGCATCCCACATGGGGAGTCAGAGTGGAAGGTATAAACATGCCATAGGGCCTGAAGGGAGTTGGAACTTAAAACTAATTCATAATCAGATAATCAGGGTAGGGCACATTCACATTCCACTCAAGCAGGATGGAGACATGCTTTCTTACCCTTACAAAGAAATAGTTCTTGTGGGTAGTTCAAATGGGGAATATGAACCTCATCATGATTTTCTCTATCCTTTGCTTCATCATAAATGTGCATTTCATGGTCAAGTAAATTCCTTTATTTTGAAAGTCATAAATCTTGATAAGAATATGCCTTTATGCAACTGTGCATTATAAGAACACTATAGAATACCAGTCTCTCCAACCTTTTCAATAGGTTTAGTCTATCTCAAAAGCTTACTAGAATCTAAATTTTAGTGTAGTCTTATTTTAGGTGACCATACATTCTAAGGAAAGTTCAATTCTTATCAATGGTTATTTCTCTATGTGAACTGTTGTCCAATCATCATGGAAGCTATTTTAGATCCTGTACATCTCAACACAAAGCTGATATATATTTTGTTATACCTAATAGTTTGCAAGTTTTTCAAGTTTAATTCATGCTTAACCAGTTGTCCTGCCTTTCAAATAACTGGTATCATCACCTAGAAGCCAAATATACAACCCTATAAAGGTTTCTCTAAAGACGCAATGTTGTAGGAGCAAGGTATTTCTCTTTATATTTGCAACATAACTCTTTAATTAT
>LPNX010771924.1:728789-743604 GCA_001517045.1 Pseudotsuga menziesii | reverse complement strand
CTATTAGGTGCCCTTATAGCCAAGGAATAATGATTCACAAAGCATAACTCCTTCATACAAAATGGTACCTTTGAAACAGTAAATGATTCAATGCTAAATAATTGCAATACTTGCAATTCCCCAAGTCAAAATACTTGCAATTCTTTGGATTCTAGGTCTATAGATCATTTTTGCAAGACATTACAGTGCATAGAGAGTCAAGTCTCTAATTTTGCAAATGATAATTGTTGATTCTCCATTAGCAATAAGTTTCTAAATCTACCTGGCTCTTAGAATGTTTATCACTTGATTTAAAGTTAAAATAGGCTTCACAATAAGAGAAGAAACCTTTTGCAGTTTGATCACAACCATAGACCTTCTTATTATGGAACCTTCTCAAAGAAAAGGTGAATATACTTTGCATAATTTTAAGTTTATTAATTATCAAAGCAATAGGTTGTTTTTTAATTTTGATAGCCCATGATGAGGAACATCTAAAACACCTTGAAGCTCATGGATTATTAATATTGCAATAGAAAAGAGGGAAAGTTTTCTTTCTGAGTCTTTGTTTTTGATGCAGTGATGGAATTGGGCTTCGAAATCCTTTTAGGAAGGACTCTTCTTTGGACTATGAGAATGATAGTGATGAAGAATGGGAAGAGGTAATCATCACTAAATCTCTTTGGTAAGAGTATTTGTAGTATTTTTATTAGCTTTAGTTACAGGGAAAATTGTACATAGCTCTCAGGAATTAGTCTATCATAAATACTAGTTACTGGTAAGTTTTAATAGTAATAATTATGTAGTTTGTAGATTGATATCTATCCTAAGTTTGTTTGAATATCATCATTGTCAAGCAATAACAACTTCTTGAAGGGTGCTAGCTCAATGGTAGAGTGCCTGCCTAATTATAGGCAGGAGTTTGGTGGTTCAATTCCTCTGTTCCCTATCATAAATTTGTGACTACAAAAACGACTAAATTCGCATATATATGACTATTAGTAGCTAATTTCTCGTATCTTAGTCATATTTAGCTTAGTAATTAATATGTTAACATCTAGTATTTTATTTAGTCGTATATTTCATCATTAATGGTTGCAATCAGTGACTAAATCAGCGACTAAATCAATGACTAACTCAGTGACTAAATGAATGACTAAATCCATGACTAAATCATTAACTATCAATGACTAAATCATTGACTATCAATGACTAAAGCATTGTCTATCAATGACTAAATCATTGTCTATCAATGACTAAATCATTGTCTATCAATGACTAAATCAATGACTACTAAGTCAAGCTATTAATGACTAGTGAAATACAACTAGCTATAAGATAGTGGAAATTCACCACTATTAGTCACCGACTCAAAAATAGTCATTTATAGCCTGATTTTAGTTATTTTTTTAGTCAAAATTTTCTTATTTTCTACTAGTGTCTATACATTGTTTAGAGTTCCTAGGATAGATGGCATTTCGAAGAGCACCAGGCCACATATTTTGATTGAGTGGTGCACCTTTCCACCCATTAGAGACCATTGGATGGATAGGTGGTACATGGTTTTTGACATTCCCCCACACAACAATAGGGAAGTACCGTTGTACTTCCTCTGAAAGTTGTATGCGGATTTTGTGATGGGGAAACATGTCAAATATTTTGACATGTTAATCTTCCTGGGAGTTGGTAGGGGGATGCCCCAACACCGACCCAATGCTAGGCATAGAGATTCCAATCCGCAGATACCTACACCTCATTCCCAGCTACCGAGGGAATACATCCCTCTTGCACATGATATGGTTTTCCAGACATTGGAGGCATTTCTGAATCTAGCTGAGATGGTTTCTTGACACATGACTACTATTGACCAGACAACACCCTCTTCCTCTGTCGGGGTACAACCACCAGCTTCTAGCGATAGAGGAACATCTATTGGTGGGGATAAACCGACATCCCATGTGCCTCAGAGCGAGCCAAATGTCTGCACAACGTGTAGTCAATCTTGTTATGCTCCTGGACCAAGACATGGTACCTCTACGATGACTAGTGGTCAGGTAAAGACATTGTTAAAACTCTATTATTGTTCAATTTTAATTTTTCCATATTGTATGTAACATATTAAAATATTCGTAATATATGCAATATTTACTCTTGCAGGAGATTGATGCCTCTCAAGGGGGTGGTATTGCACCCGGTGTGGTTGTATCCAAGGCCCAAACAACCAACATTGAGGTAATATTTAAACATTTGTCATTTTGTTAATACATATCTTTTTTTTAATGCTTGTTTTATTCTTGATTAATTTGTTAAATTTTCTAATATTTACAATTTTTGAAGTTGTAGGAACCCCACTTAGAACCTGATGCTAGAGACATTGATCTCAGCAAAATACTCCAAGGTGGAATTTATGATTACCTAAATAATGTAAGTACATGGTTAATGACTGAATCTTGTTTGAATTATTTAAATTTCTTACTGTACACTCCTTTATATATTGCTAATATTTATAATTTTTAAACTTGCAGATGCTATCTGCATCTGAAGAGGGGCAAGAAATTGCTGAAAGTAGTCACTCCCATGGGGGAGATTTGTCCCAGGAAGGGGTAAGTATATTACAACATGTTAGTTTTTCAGTACATATTATTCCATCCATTCAACTCCATGTCTAACTATGGTAACGCTTTATGACTACAGACATCATCGCAAATCCCTGCACCACCTCTTTGGTTCGGATATCCCCATAGTACAAATGTAAATAAGGGGGTTGTTTACACTAGACGACCCTCTTCCTTGAAAAGAGTGGGTGTCCATGAGGACCAACCTACTCATCCCATGGTAATGTACACACTTCCAATGGTAGTTCTTGGTTAGCTTTGAATTCACTTCACAACTAGTTTTTCTTAATGTTATTTTCGCATGTTTACAGCATCAGGATGTAGATTCATCCGTGCCAAACCTTAGTGGGGTTGTTAATGCTGCGACCAATGTTGCATCTACAATAGGGATAAGTCACATTGAGGTACATCTACTTGAATATTTGTAACCGTACAGTTCATTTGTATTATTTATGGGCATGCACGATGTCTAACTATTTTATCATTTGTTCAATGTATCCACACCTTGGTCTATTCATGCACGCAACTGAGGTTGATGTTTAACCTACGGCTCCTCTTGGTACTGAAGAAACCCAACATCTTCCCCTAGATGTTTTTTTTCAATGAGATGTTCATTTTTTACATAATTGATTAGCACTTTCTCGTTCATGTACATGTTGATAATTGTTGAGATAATTAACATATTTTTTTTATTCACAAAGAAGCATTGTAGAGATAATCTCTGCGAGGAGGAGGACACCAGAGGAATCTATACCCCAAATGGATGCAGTGAGTATTTTCTTTATGTACAATTGAGTCATATTTTAAATTTTCAAACTTTGTTATTGCTGGATAGTACTAGTTCAATTACTTTATCAAGAAATATTGTCATTGATTTGCAGTCACCAGAGATGCACAGTGGTCGTGGACAGAGGCAACAAGCATCAGGGTCTGGGAAAAACAAGAGAAAGTTAGCGTTTTGATGTGTTATTCCATGACAAATATGTATTTTTATGTACAATTTGGAGTTAGAGTATAGGGGCGCGGTCTAGGACAGATGTACTTTTGTTTTCACATGTACATGAAAGATGTTTTTGATACATGTACATTGACAGGCCATATAAGGGCCTTCTATTTTTATATTATAACTTTCAAGATATAAAAAATATTTCATATCAATTCTCTTGAGATCCTCATGGCTCAATCTTTTAAGTGTGATTACACATGTGTGGCCAAGAATGTTTCTATGTGTAATGTTACCAACTTTTTATAGAATTTACGATTGCATGGAGATATCAGTTATAAATTTGAGAACAATGCACAATTACAATATTACATAATGATAAAAATCTACATTTCATTTGTTTTTAACCATGATCCAATTGCATATACAATGTTAAATTGTATTCACAAATATGGAACATACCTAATACACATAAGCACCAAGCACAACTAAGAAACTGATCCAACTAAGTGGAATACAAAATCACCTTACCCACATAACAACCTAACAAACTTTTAAAGGATGCACGAAGTTTACACACCTAAGTGATGCACCTGTGTGGTCTACATAAATGAAATTAGAGTTTGGCATGATGTCTTTCATCTAACGAATACATGGGATACACATCAAACCTAAAAGTATCTCAGTATTATAAGGTTGATTCAAAATAATGGTTATGATTATATCCTGCACATTATTTTATAGTTTTGTTAATGTACATAACATTTGATGAATGGCCTCGAGGAACAACTTTGGAAGATACAAAAATTATGTGTGATTTTATTATAGTTTAAATTGATTGGAGAAGTACTTTTCTGAATCTTGTTTTATAAATTTATGTTTATGGTGTATTATTCGAAACATTCGTAGTGTGAAGATATATATTTTGTAATAATGGTGAAATAGCTTGGCCACTTGTTTCTAAACATAAACATGTTCCATTGCATCCTTAATGACGTAATGGCATTGTCTCCTCCTGCATTTCATTGTACAAATGATCACATCTCTTGGATGACCAAGATAAATTAATATGAGAAACAACCTTCTTTCGAATTTCCAGTCTCACAAATGATATGAGATCCTAATATAAATTCACCTCCACATAGAGATTGACAACTCCTTTTGCCTTGACTAAAACACAAACAAAGAACATTTCTTGCTTGACAATTATGGGAAATAACTCAAGTTCAACACCTCACAACAGTTAAGAGAATTCTCAACAGCTACACATGGAATAAGAGTTTGCAACAGGTATTTTTTCAAGAGGGGAAGATCTGCAATCACCTTCAAGTTGACCCCTATGTGCAAAAATTTGACATTCACTTACTAAGAAAAACCCTAGTTTCCAAAATTGACCAATAAAATGATCCCTTGTTCATGGATCCAGAGTAGAGGTCCACCCCTAGCACTATCTTGATGTCCTAAATCCAATGGAGTCGATGATTCGTCGATCCGAGCAACGAACATCATTTTATCGCACATTGAATCCCACCTCCTATAGGATTTCATGGACATGTGTTGAATCCCTACTTGGGGCATAGAATGAAACGGTGCATCAAAATGGGCTTCCGGTAGGTCATGTAAGAGTTTTTAAGCATGTTCCATGTGGGAACACTAGTGTAATAAACAAAAATATATATAATAAATAATCACTAAATAACTATTATATAGTTAATAATAACTATTAAATATCAATATTAATTATTAATATTAATATATATTGATATAATAATCAATAATTAATTGGTGAAATCATGAATCTGGGTGTCTATTTTGGGGGGAGGGGTTATGAGAAAAATAGTGTTTTTTTTGCAAGTTTGTCAACTTCGAGCAAAGAAAAATTAGATTTGTATTTAGAATTTCATTTTGTAGTAAAAACAAAAGTTGTAGAGAATTGTGTTAGCTTTCTATCGATTATTTTTTAGATTTTTTGTATTGGTATTTGATATGTGCTTTCTGCAAGTGTTTGATAGTATGTTATTAATTAATTAAATTATGATAAATAGTCATGTTTTTTTACACCATATTATTCATTATTCAACTATTTTCATTAAAAACAAAATATGTTATCATGATCTACAGAGATTGTACTAAATGTTTCCTATAAGTTTGTATCCAACAGGCGCATGCAATAATTATTATATTTTTTTGAAGTGGACCAATCTGAAAAAATAACATAAAACTAAGATGTTTAGTATGACACAACATCTTCCCTAATTTCCAATTCAAAAAAAAACTAAAAGTACCCTTTTGAAGGAAACGCATCAATGTTGGGCACCATGATTTTTCCAAATTTTTTTATCGTGTCTTCAGGAAGTTATTGAATTTTTATTTCAATGAATTCTATTAAATTTTGAAGCAATCCAGGCACCATCTAAGAAATATAATAAATAAAATTAGTGGATCACACCAAATTCAAAAAAAATCACATCTATAGAAAGTAGATTGAATTATGCAACTAATGGTATTATTTGTGAATAGAAATCATAAGTAATTGTTATGATCCGATCTATCCAAAATTGGAAAAAGAGTCAGAAATGAAATGGAATTCCATTTCTCATTCCATTTCTCAAAATTTAAAGGTTTTCGGCCGAAAGTTACTTTCAATGAATACCATTAATTTTAAAGTTAGAAAGTTATTTCTTTCTAACTTTAAAGTTAACAGTGTCCGTTAAAAGTAACTTTCAGCCGAATTATTTTTTCGGCCGAAAGTTAGTTCTATGTTTTTGGCCAAAAACATAAATTATTTTGGCCAAAATATTACAGAATATGGATTTAGAAAAATTATTCGCACGGAATAGACACCCAGATTCATGATTTCACCCTAATAATTAATAAATAGTTATTAGTAAACTATTCTAAAATGACGCATCCTTTCCTGGATAGTATCCAAAGTGCCTTTATGATCACTATATATATATGGCACTCACTTTGTAATCTTTCATCATCATATCTATTTTTATCAATCTTTATATATATTCATGGATTATTTGTATTTTTGAAGTGGAAGTTCGAGAAGTTACAGTAAATGGTTTTTACTGTTACAGTGGTATCAGAGCTATACGACCCTTGGACATTATTCACACTATATGTAAATTTAGTTTTTTAGGGTTCCCTAAAATATTGGACATTGTCCAAAAAAAAGAAAAAAAAAACGTAAAAAAAAAAAAAAAGAAAGAAAAAAAGTTAAAAAAGAAAAGGTAAAAGTTAAAAAAAAAAAAGGTCAAAGGTGAAATTTCTTAAAGTGGGTTTGCGTTTGAATATAAAAGTGCATAATAATTACTAGTAAAGAGTATGTGAGATTTGAACTTAAGTGGGGAATGTAACACTCATTCGTCCCAACCACCCAATCTACTCACATTTTACAAAACTTAAGGGGAATTTTTTTTTTAAAAGTGCATAATAATTGCTACTAAGAAGCAAGTGAGATTTGAACTTAGCTGGGGAAGGTAACACTCATTCCTCCCAACCACCCAATTTACTGGTATTTTACAATACTATTGGAAAAAAATAAAAGTTAAGGACTAGAATTTGGAAGGTGAAAATTTTAAAGCATATAAAGAAGTAAAGTCCAAAATAAATAAATAAAATTTCGACACAAACAAAATAAAATGGAGTATTATGACAAACAACAAGGAATATTTCCAATCATTTTAAAAACTTGTGTCTCTGTGTTATTTCAAATAAAAGAAACTATTAGAGGGAAATACATTACTATTTCTTTTTCTCCCGGTGAACATAATAATTATATTAGTGATGAATTTGCTAATGAGTTAATGATTTCGAGAACCAATATAAGTGAAAGGTTAGACTCTTTCGAATAAAAAAGAATATGCAATAAGCAATTTACAATGGAACATTGGATATTACACTAATGTTTCACAATTTATAGTTAAATCCTTCTGGAGTAGTAATGGTGGCCTAGTTTTGGGATTACCGTGGCAAAAAAATTGGAAACTTTTTTCTTAAATGCTAAAAAAAAAATTCTGACATTCCCCTACAAAAAGAAAAAAATCACATTGTCGAACATTAACATGAAGACAAAATCAGAGGACACATCATCTGAATACTTCAAAGAAATATCAAAGATTTTTTCTCAACAAAATGAGAAATCAATACAGACGATACATAATGATTTCAATAAGGTTATTGCAGGTAAATAAGAAGAGATCTCTCATCTAAGAGATCATAACCATAAATTACTTCTGTAAATCAAGAAGGAAAAGGATAAGTTTCAATGCAATCAACAGTTTGAAGAGGAGACTCGAGATCTTAAAAAATAATTATCATGCAAAGACGAAAAAATCTCTTCCTTAAAAAGGGTTAATCAGGAATTGTTAGAGCAAATAAAAAACTTAAAAGAAAGAGAACCCAAAAATCAAGGAAATCTATATGACGTCGTCAACTCGAACTATAAAGAAGAACTCTTACACTTAAATAAATTTAATAAGGACATGCTTATACAAGTTAGGAATCTAAAGCAGGAGAATAAATCCTTACAAGAAAATCTAGATTTCAAGAGATTAAGTGTCGACAAAGAAACGATGACTAACGGAATAGAGAAGTCATCAAAGGCTCAAATTCAAACATCAGAAAAGGGAAGCAATGAAAATCTCATCAAAGTTCAAAAGAACAATATTATTGTCACATTGCTACAAGCGTCAATAGATAATGGTTCCAAAAAAAAATTACAAAAATTATTAGAAGCACCAAAAGTTGAAGTTCCAGTAAACACTTCACAGGCGATTCAAGTTCCTTATTTCCATCCAAATCACAAGATTCATTATGATAGACGAAAAAATCAAATGGAAAATTACCAGTATTACTCCTACAAAGAGGAAAGGGAAAATAAAAAACTCTCGACAATCGATCTGCAAATAATTCCGTTAAGGGTATATCTCGGATGGATGACTTCACAAATGGCACAAAATTTCCACAGAATGTTTAAAAGAACATATCATCTTATTTTGTCAAATGTTGCAACTACCAACACACAATGTCCTTAGAAAGCATTACGAGCTAGAACAAGGGATAAAGTCTTCCATAATTGTGCTTTGAGGACAAAGAAATTATAAGGAAGAGACAATGTAATTAAATATATATATATATATATATATATATATATATATATATATATATATATATATAATAAATAATCACTAAATAACTATTATATAGTTAATAATAACTATTAAATATCAATATTAGATATTAATATCAATATATATTGATATAATAATTAATAATTAATAATTAATAAATAGTTATTAGTAAACTATTCTAAAATGGTGCATACTTTCATGTATAGTATCCAAAGTTCCTTTACAATTAAAACACTATCTCGATGTCCTTAATCCAACGGAGTCGACAGTTTGTCGATTTGAACAACGGTCATCATTCTATGGCACGGTGAATCCCACCTCCTAGAGGCTTTCAGGGACACCTGTTGAATCCCTATCCAGTGAATAGAATGGAAATCGTGCATCAAAACGGGCTTCTAGTGGGTCATGCAAGCGTGTTTAGGCAGTTTCCATGTGGGAACACTAGCCACATGTTCACAGTCAAGGAATTTGCAAAGCTAACCCCTATGTGCAAAAATTGGACATTCCCTTACTAAGCAAAACCCTAGTTTCCAAAATTGACCAAAAAAATAATCCCTTGTCCATGGACGTAGAGTAGAGGGCCACCCCTAGCACTATCTCGATGTCCTGAATCTAATGGATTCAATGGCTCATCAATCCAAGCAATGACCATCATTCTATCACACGTTGAATCCCACCTCCTACAGGCTTTCAGGGACACCTGTTGAATCCCTACCTAGGGCATAGAATGGAAACGTGCATCAAAACAGGATTTTGGTGACTCATGCAAGTGTGTTTAGGTAGTTTCCATGTGGGAATGCTAACCACACATTCATATTCGAGGAATTTGCAAAGCTGACCCCTATGTGCAAAAATTGGACATTCCCTTACTGAGAAAAACCCTAGTTTCCAAAATTGACCACAAAAATGATCCCTTGTCCATGGACCCAGAGTACAGGGACACCCGTAGTACTATCCCAATGTCCTAAATCCAACGGATTCAACGGTTCATCGATCCGAGCAACGACCATCATTCTATCACACGTTGAATCTCACCGCCTACAAGCTTTTAGGGACACTTGTTGAATCCCTAACCGAGGCATATAATGGAAACCATGCATCAAAACTAGGTCCTGGTGGTTCATGCAAGCATTTTTAGGCAGGTTCCATGTGGGAACTATAGCCACACATTCACAGTCGAGAAATATTCAAATTTGACCCCTATGTGCAAAAGTTTGACATTTCCTTACTGAGTAAACTATGGTTTCTATGGTTTAGAATGCAAAATATGGTTTATGGTGTAAAATTTAGTTAATAGGATTGGAAAAGGTTATTAAGATAGGATTACCATTCCTTAATGTCACGGCTCCTATGGAGAAATAAATTATTGGAGTCAAGGAGATAATTATAGGATTCAAGGAGATGTCCTTGTAGGATCAACTTCGAGATTCAAGGAAAATGCAATAGACATATCCTATATAAAGTGGTAGATAATGATATTGGTCTATAAGGTATGAGTCATGTAAGTATCAATATAATACAACAAATCCATGATGAATCTCAAGTGAAATTTATCAATTTGTAGAATTCTATTGAATTTACCAATCTATCAAGCGCTCAATATATTAAGCTGTAAATAATCAATGAGACCATGAAACAAAAATATCTGACTACCACATACCTGACTACCTACATGTGGTCATTCAAATAGACCATCGGGATCAGCTCTAATAGCAACAGTATCCTTTGGCCTCTCGTGCTCAGAGTAAGGCAACAAGTATCGTGACTTTGATGAGTTCTTGTTTGGCATTATTTGCAGCTAGAGGTTTGTGCCAATAACTAAGTTTGTATAATGGTATACAATTTGACATGGTCTATAATATCCAAATACATAACCTTTTTTCTTTCGTGCATGGGAAACCTGTGTCAAATATTCTCTTTTCATAACCATCGACCTAATTGGAAAATCATTGCCCTCGAAGTTGCTTAATGAGACAATGAGGGTCTGCTTCCCATCCAAGCAACTTGTCAGCCACTAGTCAGTGTGACATTCATTTCCTCTTGGGGAAACCACTGCGTATATGTTCCCTTCATAAAATAAACTGCAGACCTATGAGTCAGCTAACTAAACACAACTAGTCATCAAACATTTCAAAGTTATTAACATAATAGTCGAACCTGGTTGTATGAGATATGGAATGTGGTCATAGTCATGTGAAATACTCGACTGAACTTCCTCCAACTAGGATAATTCTACAGTTATTTTTCAACCAATGGGGAGAGATACACAATCCCAACTATCAACCTAATCTATGGATTCATAGTTGTCACATTCACCACTTCTACATGGATAACAAAAACAAGAGTTTCCTTGTCCACATTTCAACTATAGCATTGTCTAACATCCTAACTGAATGGAATGCACGAGTTCCTTGGACGGTATTTCACTCATGTTGGTGTGATCGGTCTACATCTAACACCTCCCAAAAATATCTATGTACCTGTTCTTTTTGAGATGATTGGTTTTCTTTCCTTCTAGCTCCCTTCCCGATCACTGAAGAACATTATGCAACAATGGTCTTTGCATCTCGGATGAGAGAAATAGTCGTGAATTTCATCTCTTTACGACGTAATGCAGTCTTGATGCATGCACTTGCTCCATCATGTTCCCCTTTTCCATGTCCGATCTAAAAATAGTTCCAAATATGTGGCACCTTTTTCCTGTTGTGGAGAATACACAACCATTGGAATACATGATAATTTTTTAATCGTCCCGCACAACCATCAGACCAAATCCAATGTCGTCCCATCTATATATTGTTATCCTCCAAGTGTTTCTAGAACAATTGAAAGCTGTGTTGTACAAAATCCAAGTCATGACACCTGTCATCACTTATGTAAAAGTGATACTCCTTCAATATAACCCTTTTCTCTTCAGTATTATCGGCCCCATGTCTATAGATGATATGGCCATTATGTTGACCAATAGTAATAATGGTCCAATAGTAATAAATGCATCTACTAAACTTCTGACGACATGAGAACTTGGTTCATAACTGTTTATCATCTTTATCCTTAAGTTTTTCCTAACAACAGTCATAGAACTAGATTTTAACAACGATATAAATAATATACATTTATCTCCATCACATTTTGAATAAAAATAGTTGACAAGTATCTATTGAGATTGATATGCAATACTCCGTTTAAACAGCGTACCTTCAAGCCAAACAATGAGACTATCATTGATGTGTATATGTTTTGGAGTTCTTCGACGTGAAGTTACTAATGGGGGTAGGGAGGTTGGAACTGCACCTTGTACCATATCCCCTGGTCGATCTAGCGTTTGAACATGAGCTTCATGTCCTTCCATGTCTTCCTGACAATCAAACGGTGGAAATTGGAAATCCTCCTGGGTGGTGTGAGCAACATTGTCTTCTTCGAGCATACATTCGACTTTTAACGTCTCTCTAACTTCGTCACTTTTATACCCACATTCAATTAAATATGCAAAGGTTTCAGTTGGCCTTGATGTGCACCTACGTTTTACTCCTTGATCAGTGCCATGCAGTTCTCATTCTTCTACAGCTATGGAGACCGAAGGCCCCTCGAGCGAATGCTTTTGTCTTTCTTGGTGTGGATTGGTAGGAAGAACTGTGGCATCCTCAACAACCAGAATTGGTTGAGTGTCCATAGATCATCTTCGATTAGTCATGTAATTTATTTTCTTCTCTCTAATTTCTTCAAGGTTTTCATTGGGTATCCTCTTCCTTGCTGATTTTCTTGCTCGATTGCATGAGTTTACCATCACCACAATGATCAATGATATATATGGTTTCCTTTGCTAGCTCCTCACTGGTACTCTTCAATGGGAGACTACCTAATCTTGGTTTATTTCTTGCTCAATTGTGTCTAGATAGTCAAGTTAGGGGGGAGATTGGGAAGAATGTTTCCTTTTCTAGCTCCTCAATTGCAAGAAAAACAATGGTAGAGATGCTCTATGGTGATCCTCAATGGGAAATTCCCCAAGCTTGGTTTGTTTCTTACTCGATTGTGTCTACATACTCCACCACAATAACCAAGTTAATGTTTCCTTTGCTAGCTCCTCAATTTCAAGAAAAACAATGGTGGAGATGCTCTATGGTGCTCCTCAATGGGTAATTCCACAAGGTTGGTTTCTTTCTTGCTCAACTGTGTCTAGATACTCAAGTTAGGGGAAGATTGGGAAGAATGTTTCCTTTTCTAGGTCCTCAATTGCAAGAAAAACAATTGTAGAGATGCTCTATGGTACTCCTCAATGGGAAATTCCCCAAGCTTGGTTTTTTTCTTTCTCAATTGTGTCTACATACTCCACCACAATGACCAAGTTAATGTTTCCTTTGCTAGATCCTCAATTGCAAGAAAAACAATGGTAGAGATGCTCTATGATGCTTCTCAATGGGAAATTCTCCAAGCTTGTTTTGTTTCTAGATCAATTGTGTCTACATACTCATCCACAAAGACCAATTTAATGTTTCCTTTGCTACATCCTCATTTGCAAGAAAAACAATGGTGGAGATGATCTATAGTGCTCCTCAATGGGAAATTCCCCAAGCTTCTTTTGTTTCTTGCTCTATTGTGTCTATATACTCCACCACAATGACCAAGTTAATGTTTCCTTTGCTAGATCCTCAATTGCAAGGAAAACAATGGTGGACATGCCCTATGGTGATCCTTGCTCAAATAATGGTTTCTTTCTTGCTCAATTAATTCTTTATTTCTTGCTCCTCAATGTATACCATGCTCCAAGCAATACTTAGACACTTGTGGTGGAGATGCTTGATGTCAAAAACAATTTTGTGTGATAATATGGTGAAGAGAATGTTCATGCACTGTTTTCAACCTGAAATTGCAAGCGGACTGTCAAACCTGTTTGAAATGTATTAGAGTGTTTCTCATAGAGGGACTACTATTGTTTATACTGAGACAAAATACACACACGTTATTGTTAACAAAAACAAGGGCGTGTTTTGACCACATAAAATGAGTGCATGTTTTACTCTAATAGAACTTTGGTTCATTTAAGAAGGTAGTTGCACGGCTAAGGGATCATTCAATGTTTAGGGGGAATTAATAATCACTCCTGTAGTCTTTGATTTTTAACACCCCCCCTCTCTTCAACCTAACTATATTTTTTTACAACTTAAGGGATGTGTGTGTGAGAAAAAGATAGGTTAAGGAGTGTTAGTAATAAGGGGATACATGGAGATGTGTGTGTGTGTGTGTGTGTGTGTGAGAGAGAGAGAGAGAGAGGTTAGGGGGTGTTAGTGGTAAGGGGATACATAGGGATGTGTGTGTGTGTGTTTTAGAGAGATAGGTTAGGGGGTGCTAGTGGTAAGGGGGGACATAGGGATGTGTGTGTTTGTGCTAGAGAGATAGGTTAGGGGGTGTTATTGGTAAGGGGAGACATAGGGATGATAGTGTGTGTGTGTGTCAGAGATATAGGTTAGGGGGTGCTAGTGGTAAGGGGAGACATAGGGATGTGTGTGTGTGTGTGTGTGTTAGAGGGGAGACATAGGGATGTGTATGGGGTGACTAGGAGTTTAGGAGTACTGGGGGGTTAGATTAATGTGGGGATGTCTAGGTGTTGTAGAGGGGATGTAATAGGGGGTTGGGGGTTAGAGGTAGTTGGATTGGTTGGGGAGTGTTAGTGGTAAGGGGATACATATGGATGTGTGGGGGGGTGTCTAGGTGTTGTAGAGGGGATGTAATAGGGGGTTGGGGGTTAGAGGTAGTTGGATTGGTTGGGGAGTGATATAAGGGAGGGAGGTGTGTATGTGTGTGTGATAGAGAGAGAGAGGAAGGGGTGTGATGGGATTTTAGGAGTGGGGGGTGGGGGGTTAGGAGAATATGTGACAATAATGAGTATGGTTTTTATTAACAACAACGCGCACTCATTTTTATTGAATGAAATGCGTGCATGATTTGATTAACAAAAACGGGCACGTGATTTGATTAACATAAACGAGCACGCGATTTGGAACAATATTGATTAGTTTGTGATTATACCATTTAAAGTTTTGGGCGAGGGGGGTGGTAAGGGGCTAAAGGTAGACATGGAGAGGGAGTGTTAAGGAGTTAGAGGTAGAGACCAATGGGGGTGTTAATAGATTGCGGGT
>LPNX010771924.1:679237-714162 GCA_001517045.1 Pseudotsuga menziesii | reverse complement strand
AAAGCGATAGTCAATGTTGTTTTCTGTTTTTGAGCTGGTGAAACTCAGGTCACTCCATGCTTGCTTAGTAGGCATCCATGTTGTCATCATTGCTGGAGCATCCACACTGCCCATTAACTGGCTATGCCTTTAACAATTTTTCCCCTCTGCCTCTCTTGAAGGCAACTTCATTCGCTGATTTATCAAAATAAAATCTGCCGCGGGATATGAAACGACGATGAATGAGACTACGAGTAGAGTTTGCCACAGTATATAAAACAAGGATTAATAAAGGGCATACACGGACGAGACGGCGGGCATACACCATAAATGTAGCCGGTCTGTGGATTCTCATTCCCTTGTGAATTAATCTTGCCTGCCAGAACTTGCTTTGGCAAGAAACCCCCTATCTATATTCACCATCGGATTCAATGGCTATGTTGTTTCGCTGAGAATTGCAGACGTTCAGGCTTAAATCCGTGTTCTCTGCCTGTTTGAAGAGCTCTTTGGGTTCTGAATTGAAATGGTATGCCCGTTTTGAATTTCTTCAATAGTTTTATATATATTTGCAGAGTTTCATATGGATGTTTGTGCTTGAATTTGGGGAGATTAAGTCCATGATTTCTTGTAATGGCCGAGTCATATCTGCAGGAAATCGAACGAGGTGGATTGCGCAAATTGGAAGGATATGCCGATTGGAAGAAACGGTCCGTGGACAAGTCCAAACATGGCGGACTGCTTGCTGCTGTTTTTGTTTTGGGTGAGTAATTTGTTAAGACTTTTCAGAGCGTGCGTGCAGATATATTTCCTCCGTGTTTCTCCAAATACAGGAATCTCATCAAACAGACGTAAACGCGAAAACCCACTGGAAGGCGCCAGCAATAAATGCCCTTCTCCATGCTCTTTGGGAGATTGCATAAAAGAAATATACTTGGGCGGGCCTCCAAAAACATCGTTGTAATCGTCGGCCGAATCTCCTGTATATGAATTATGGGCTGAAAGCTTGGGTGACACATTTGGATCGAGAATCATTGCTCCCAAGTTTTTCAGGAAACCATAATTCATTCTTCTGTTATTATCAGAATATGAATACTGGTAATCCTCCATCTTCAATATAGTCAGAGCTTGGAGATCAGAACGTGCCAATCTGATTGGTCTCACTCCAAATATTCAGCTAAAAAATTAATTGGCGGATAATGCAGAGATGCCACAATGGAAGAATTGGAGGAAGAGCCATCATATTCGAAGAACGCGACAGAAACAATACCAAGGGGCCCATGGATTTCATGAACAGATGGCAATGGGTTTCATGAACAGATGGCAATGGGTTATCATTATGATGTCATCTTGCCATATGTCAACTCAAATCCAGATACCAAATCCCAATGTTGACATCATCTCCTCTCCACTGATCAGTTGCCACATGTCAACTCAAATCCAGATACCAAATCTCAATGTTGACATCATCTCCTCTCCACCAATCAGCTGTTTACAAAAATAGCTGTTTAACAAAAATAAAAATAAAAATATTTTGCCAACCCCTAAGTCATACTTTGGAAAACAGGGTTTAATTCTTTAAAGCCGCCTCAAAAGACACCAACTAATACCCAAAGTCAATGCGGTTTGAATTCGATCGATTGCAATATACCTGTTGAGGCAGGTATAATAAGCTTCACTTAAAGGCTCTTTAAAGAAATAGGTAACATTTTATTTTCATATCACTTTTTGTTTTTTGTTTATTAAATAATATTTGTTTTGTGTTTATATTAAATTTAACAATCTAGTATGAATAATGGATATAAAATTATATATTTTAACCTTTGTTTAATAGTTAACTATCTTCATAAAATTAAGTGGTTAATTGTGTCTTCATTTATATGCCATTTTACTTGTGGCTAACCAACAAATATATAATTATATAATTAAAGTGTTTGACAAAATACAATCTCAAAAGCGTATGAAAGAATATTTGGACAAATCAATATTTAATTTTGTTTTTTTGGTAGTGAAGAATATGGAAAACAACGTCTTCTTATCTTGCTTTACGGATAGTCCATATAATTGAATTGATGGATATCTTTGAAGTTCAAATTCATCTTCCAACTTGAGGGAGGTTGGAGTCATCCCACTCCATCTTTTTGGGTGTCGACTCCAACCATGGATGGGCGTTGCTAGCTTGCATTAAATCTTTTTTTCTTTTTTTTTTCAACCAGCAACCATGCATTTTTTTACACAGTGGAGCTAGAGCGTGAGTAGATCACTGACTCCACGAGTAGTAGCAATAAACTTGGGCTGGAGACAACCTTAGTTTGAATGTGAGAACGATCTGTCCAAAGGACAAGTAGAACTGTCAATGTGGTTGCACGAGGCATTAAAGGACGGAAGGCCGTAGACAACCTTAGTTTGAATGTGAGAACTATCTTTCCAAACGACAAGTAGAACTGTCATCATGGTTGCACGAGGCATTAAAGGACGGAAGCACCTCCCTCAAGAGAATACTATGGTCCCCTCACAAGGAAAGTAACCTGGGAAGAGTCAGAGAGAGGCCCCACCACTTGGCTTACAAACTCAACCCCTCAACATGAGGTTTGAGCATAAGACCTCATGAAAACCAAACCCCACAAATCCCAACTAATATACACCTCATGACTAACTTGAATTAAACTTGTATGTTCAATATTGTTCCTCTCTGTAGTTGGATGGGGACTATTATTCTCATTTTCCAGTTTGATAGCCTCTTTCAACTATGCCACTACCTCCGAGAGGCTTGGCCTAGAAGATTGTTTATCTTGTAGACACCTAAATGCTAATTTGGATACCTCTATTATTGATGTCAGGTAGTATTTTCCATCCAACCTCTTCTCTATGATTACATCTATATCGCCAGAGTTTTCATCCAGCTCCACATATGGTGTCACCTATACATGAAATAGGTATATAATTATTGGGAGTGACATTCCGAAAATGGTTCAGTATGTTCTTAGTTTGATTGATTAATTAAAATCAGATTCCTTAAATGAGGTTAATTTCCTCTTCACTTAGATTTTTCTTTATAGGTGGTCTGCCCCAAATTATTTTCAACAATACCACTCCAAAACTACATACATCACTCTTTTCAGTCCATTTCAGTGTGGAAATACCTGCAACAAACAAAATAAATAAAATTGCCTTTGATGATTTGCTTTCAATAATTAATTAAACTCAGAAAATTGCAAAGAAAGTGAAAGTATAGAAATATATACTATGGATCAAGATATCCAATTGTTCTGCAATGATAGCATAAGAAGCCTTTCCATCCACCGTAATCCTTGAAAGACCAAAATCCGCCAATTTTCCATTGGCATTGTTGTCCAAAAGGATGTTGGCAGTCTTAACATCCCTGTGAATTATATTTGGGTGCAACCCACGTGCAACCCGTCAATGTTAGAGCTATTATCGAAGCTCCACTTATCGTTAGTATGAGGACAAACTTTTTGTCTTTCCCTAACAAGAAAGTTTTGCAAATAGAGATTGATGATAAGGTACATGTAACATGACGTTAACTTGTAAAAACAATTAGATTACAAACTTAAAAAAGAATGTGAATAACTTACCTAATTAACAAAATATACAATATGTATATTAAAAATATAAAAGCATCATGCATAACATACATTTTTATGTAATTCCTTATGTTTCATTCCATAGATCCTTGGAATAACACAAGGATCTGTAAATGTTAAGAATATAACATCAAAGCACAGGAACCTTAAGAAAGGAAAAATCTATGGGATCTGCTTTGCAAAAATATAAGAAAAGAAAAATATGTAACAGCTACTTTGCAAAAAAAAATGCAGGAGGAAATCTATATTTATAACAGTGAGATGAAGTTGAGCGTTAATGAATGATAAGCATAACAGCTCTGTATTTGGATTTTGGGTACTGGTAAAAGGCTTGCTATTCACAATTTAAAACATACAAGAAAAAACTATGGTTCAAAAGAGAGAAAACAGAATAAAGATGTATATATGTAACAGATGTTGCATGTGTAAATCAGAAGAGGAGTCTGCGGACTCTATCTTTGTGATTTTTCCTTTTTCTCGGGTTGTGAGAACTTCTTTAGCCTCTTTATTGAAAACAAACATTGATGGGAAGGCCCTAACACTGCAGGAAAACATGAGCTATTGGTTTAAGCATGTCCACAAACTATTATACCTGCCTATCTTTTATGTCTGAAATATTTGGAATTCCCGCAATAGATGTATTTTTAAGGAACAGGAATATGTTATCTTTTATGTCTGTGTGCTTTGTTTATCTTGAATTATTAAATAGACCTCATGTTGATTGTGATCTGGATCATTGGTGCAGTGATCGAATTGAAGCAGTTAAAAAATCATTTCTCTCTATAATTTTTTAGCATGTTTATAAGGAGGGTTAAGCTGCACTTGTACCCAACTCACCTTCAGGTGTACCCCAGGGAGAGAAGGTCGTTTTTCTACCAAGAGGGGTGTTATTGAGCCATGGTGGTCATGGATGGACCCTTTGGCCCTCCTTTAAGGGTACTATGGCTTAATGGCACTGCTGATTACCCTTTAAAAAGTATTTTAACCTCAGGGTTGGTGTCTGGGGCTCTTAAGGGTTGACCACTGGATCTCATGGCTCCATATCTTGCTTGCGCGCTCTGGTGGCCCCTGCTTCAGCTACAATCAATATTCAGATTCCCACTTCACAAAAAGATATCACTCCTACTGCACACTTTTTCCATTTTAATTTTCTATCACTGTATATACTTTGCTTACCCATTTTTTAAGATTTTAATAATATAAGCTACCTTCTCAATGCTCCATAAGGAAAACAAGAATCTGGATCTATGAAACTTATTTTGGGCTTTAATTTTAATAATTTGGATTTCATTAGATTGTAAAATTAGATTTTAATATATATACAAGGTGACACGTAACGATCACTATTAATCGGTCATGTAAGTAGCTTAATTTTTCATTTTGACAAAGTTTTGTATATTTTTATTAAATTAGATTTGACAAAATATGATTTATGATGAATGTTAATGGTTGTTTAGTAACGAAGGATTGATGAAAAAATCACGTCTCTACCTCAAAATCAAATGTCGAGTTAATGCATAATCGCCTAGTGTTTAACCACGTAATTATACTGTCATCCACTCTCGTCCAATTAGTCGATCAATTGATATAACCAAATTTCAAAAACTTTTGGTTTTCAAATCTTATTCATGTGATCCTGTTGCAAACTATGTTGTTTTTTTTCTTCCAATTTTTTTTTGTTTTTCTTCTTTAATGCTGCAAACTTTTTATATTTCTTTATTCTTCATTGTTTCATCAGGTTCTTTAGGTTTGCTCATGCTTGGTACTAATGTTCATTTTTAACAATGGTTCATTTTTCATCTTTAAGATTTAATCAAATAACTATTGTCAATATATTTGATCCATCAACTAATCCCCATGTATCTAATATTCTTTTTCTTATCTTCGACCTTAATCAATTTTAGGCTAAGGGTACACATGTCACCCATGTTACCTCTAATAGTGGTCTATTCCACAACTTGACAAAACAAATCTCTCTGAGAGAGTATCAAATCCTCCTGTTATATCATGCACCTTAGTGCTACAACAAGTATGCCTACTAAATAAGCATACAACAAACATTCTTACAACATAATGGGGACATAAGCATGCCTATGTCAAGGCATTACAACATGGACCAAAAACTCAGAAACTCGGAGGTGTGGGGCACAATTGACCATGCACCTCACCACAACATATACCCAATTACATTATGACCATTACAATCTTCATGCATATTTTATGTTGCAGAAACAAAAACTATCATACATGTACCGGCTAGGATTGGTACATCGATTCAATTATTGATAACCCTATGGACATAGTTCCCTCTACCAAAAAATATAGGTACCACCCACAACCCTCGCCAGTTTGCTAGGAAAGTAATCTAGCTACTAGTTTTATCTAAATCAATCCAACACAATGCTATGCTAACACAATATAAGGACGAAAATTTACAACATATGTGATTTTCTTGTTCTACATGAGGAAATATATCATGCATTCACAAGAAGCAAATATACAAATATGGTCACTCTTCTTCTTCCGAATTTCTTCAACAAAGAATTCAATCTTCAATAAAATTGATCTTCCTCTTCACAGATTAAAAAGCGTATTTTTGATGCAGCGATTTTCAGAATCTTTTAAACAACATCCTTCACTTTTAAATAGCATCCTTCATGACTGAGCATATTTTGATACAAATGAGGACATCTCTTCCAATGCGTGGAAATGGTGTGGCTTTTACCCTTGGATCATTCTCAATCAATTCCCTTCTCACAATCTTAGTTAAAACCCTTTATTTTGAATATAATATCAAATATTTTAATGGAAATAACTTTCTAATAAAGATAACCATCTCAAAGTCCTTTTCATTGAGTTCTTTTCACAATGGCATAAAAGAATTTCGAGAATATTTTTTAAATAAACATCAATGGTGAAAAACAAAGATTTTATCAATTGAATTGCAACTTACTGGATATTCCAACGGACCGCCTGTTGCTTCTCCTATTTTCACGATTATTTTTTATGCATTAATTTCAAAAAAATGGACGCCTTATAGATATGCGTTTAGGAAGAATCTATGTCGATGTTTAATGCATTTATGTTGATCATATGTGTAGAGCATCACAACTTAACAACAAATCCATAGTTCGATTCCTTTGTAACCCACCTTCAAATCCTACAGCAATAACCTGGATCCTCCAACGTCTCTATCTCTATCCTTTCCCAGCTCTGGCATGAAGGAAGAATATTTCAAAATGGAACACAAAAACCAGAATTTAGCCCCAAAGCAGCAACAACAGTAACATGTTGATCTCAATGCATTTTTAGGTAGCCAAACCCAGACCCAACAGCTTCAATACACATTCATCCTTCCCTACTTTCAGCAGCCAGTGATGACACCTACAAGCATAAATGGCTACTTGAAAATGGAATATTCCTTGGTCATGATGTTGGAAACTGTGAAGATGGCAGTAGGGCAGACGATTTAATTGGATCTCCAGGATTCTCAATTTCAATGTGGGAGTTTAGGTGGGGTTGAAAGCAGTGAGCTTTGTGCTAGCAAAGGACTTCTAGATATCATGAGAGAAATAAATTCCTAGGAGGTCAAGAAATACATGGAAATGTAACATCCCAGTGCAATGAAACCGATGACCTAAATTGTGCGATGGATTCTTCCCTCTCAAGGAAAGTATAAGAACTTCAATTCAAAACATAATTGGAATGGATTAAGGACCATAATTCATTATATCAGGAGAAATCAAACAAATTCTTGTAGATGTAAGCCCACACAAAGGGCATATATGCTAATAGTTTAGCTTTTAAACTGCTTTGACTTTTGACTGTTAATAGTTATAAAAATTGAATTGGATTATCATAGTTTACTCATATTCTTTCCATGCTTCATGCTCCATAAGGCAGACAAGAATATTGATCTATGAAACTTATTTTGGGCTTTAATTTTAATAACTTCTATTTCATTAGATTGTAAAAATAGATTTTAATATATATATATATACAAAAGGTGACACATAACGATCACTATTAATCGGTCATGTAAGTAGCTTAATTTTTCACTACGCTAATATTTGACATAGTTTTGTGTATTTTTATTAAATTAGATTTGATAAAATATTATTTATGATGAATGTTAGTGGTTGTTTAGTAACGAAGGATTGACGGAAAAATCACGTCTCTACCTGGAAATCAAATGTCGAGTTAATGCATAATCGCCGAGTGTTTAACCACGTAACTATACTGTCATCCACTCCCGTCCAATTAGTTTGGTATGCACACTTATATTGGAAAGTATTGGGGAGTTGATGCACTGATTTCCATTTAGATTTCCATTTAGGACTCAGTGCTCTCTACGAAAATAGATCTTAAAACGGTTTTCTGACTTTAATGGAGTAGTATACCAGAAAAACAATTACTATCAATTGATATCTAGCGATCGAACTGTAACCAGCATGTGTCGATGAGTAAACCACGATGTCTTATCAAATTTAGGTGGAGCTGGCCAATTTATCCATTGTGTGTATTAGGCTATATGAATTCGTGTTTACCATGCAAGAACTTGAGTGATAATGGGTAAAATTTGTGTAGAATAAAAGCTTACATTCTAATCTATTAGCTAAATACAATATCACGTATGGTAGAGTAGAGAGGGTTGACTTTTCATAGTAGGTAAATTTATTTCATCTTTGAAAATTTTGTCAAGCAATTTAAATTGAATTTGCTAAGGTATGGTTACATTATATAATTTACTCAATCATTATATTTGAGCTTAATAAGGTAGTTTAAACTAACTTAGATTGCACAAATTTTTTGGAGTGGTTCGAGAGAACTAAACCAAGAGGAAGTCGCACAAATTTGTTGGAATGGTTCAAGAGAATTGCTGATGAATTCTGTGAGGAATGAGCTATCGAAGAAAGAGTCTCCATCGGTAACATCAAAGCGAGATTCTATAATGATCTCACCGAACAATTCTTTTTTTCACTGCCGACACTTTTTTTTAGATTCCTGATTAAAAGAGGTGAAAGACACATTAGCGAACCTCATCCACTGTTGATAACACCACCAAGAAACAAAAACTGGGAGGCCAAGCAAAAAGAGTGAGAGAAACTGGTCGAATAAAGAGAGGGGGAGTATTCCTAAAAAAATAACCAGTTCTACCCTAGATTTTTAGAAAGCTTTCGAGTTGGAAATGGGGGGGTAGTTGGTCATGTCTGAGTAAAGTAGAGCAATAATAGTCGACCAATGAAGAAAACACTGGGGCCATCAATGAAAATCCAAAGAAAAAAGGAAAAGAATAGGACAGTCATGCACAAAACCACTCCATATATACAAAAAATAGAACGGGAAAATAGGAGAAATAGGCAGGAAGAAATCCGAGAGAAAGTTGTTGTACTCCAGCAAGAAAGAATGATGATTAGAGTGACAGAACTAGAAGGAAATCCGCTAAAGTTGGGTCATGAATGACAAGTAGAGGGTGTTGATGAATATGTGTCACCCATGGAAGAAGAATTGTGGATAAAGAGGGGAAGATCTCTGCAAGCAACCATACCTCAGAATATAGTGCCACATTCCCTGTCAAATATTATTCAGAGTGCCCATGTGTAGGATATTGTTCAAGAAGATCTCAGACTATGAGTTGGCCAAGTAGGTGTATGGAGTCGACTAGACGGTGAAGGAAATAATGTCGGTTATATTTTAATTCATAGACCGTGGGAAGGGAATTGGGTTACTTTTCAACCCTATTCGTCCAATCATATTTTTCACCTGCTTTACTCAGAACATGGAGGAGCAATCCCACAGCCAATTCCAGCATCATATAACTCATTAGATCAGTCGGTATCGCCAATAAGAGTACCTAGGTTTGAGAAACATTTTACTTGATGCAGTCGACATAAATTGGATTTTTGTCAAAAGTGAACTAACCGAAAACATTACTAATGGAAATGAAACTTCCGTCGAAACAATATGCGAAAAGAGTTTAGTTAGAGGAAGTGACCCACCACCACCACCACCACCACCGACTGAAGGAGACGAAAACACTGACAACATGGCACACATCACTACTCATATTCCCCTCTATGAGGGAGACAAAGACCCCAAATGACATTGGTTCGTATGTGAGTCGATATGGGAGGAAAATGTTGTTGCCAACAAAGAACGTCAAATGGCATAGTTTGTCAGTTCTCTTCGTCAGAGAGAACTAACTTCACATATGACATATATGGAGAAAACGCCAAATGCGACAAAAGCTCAAATAAAGCAACAATTTATGTCATTCTTTAAAACGCCTAATGCAAAGCATCTTGTAGCTAAAAAGGTGAATACCAAAGCCCAAAAACCGATTGAAACAGTTCAAGAATATGATAAAATATTGAAATATTTACTGAGCCAATTGGAATATAATATAAACAAAAAATTACTAATTCAGTGGTTTGTTGCTGGACTACTAGAGAAAATTTGGATGCATATTCGGTTGGATAACTTCAACACGTATGAAGATGCATTGACCAAGGTGTTGTAGATCGAAATGGATGAGGATTAACCTATAAATCCCGTCGATAGATGTATTGAGGAAGAATTGGAAACCATGCAAAAATTAACACACGAGATGAGGCTCAGAGGGAACAACGCCTGGTGTACTAAATGCTCGACAGTTGGTCATACAAAAGACTACTGTCGAGAGGATGATCGTCGACAAGACATCCGGTTCGTACAAGAAAAGTGATTTTGCGACATATGCCAAGAGCATGAATTACATGCAATGAAAGATTTCCCTTATAACATGAAAAATGAACAAGCTCTCTGGTGCGCAATATGCGAAGTCAAAAGTCACTCGATAATAGAATGTCAATTAAAATTTAAAATCCGACAGAACTATCAAGAAGTCTATCAAACAAATGGTGTCACACAAAATAACAACACTGACAATAATGAAAGGAATAACAATAATGATCGAAATGATCGAAATAATTATCAAAGGTATGATGGCCATAGATATGGGCATCGAAACGAAAAATATAACCTACGTCGAGGATTTCAAGGTCTAGGTCAATACGTCTGGAATCGAGAAAACAGACTGCGTCGACCCATCCAATTCTACATATGCTTAAACAAAGGACACCATCATGCAGAGTGTCCGTACAAGGACCGAAAGTTGTGGTGTAGGTGATCACTCTTTGGAGGATTTCCCCACAATGCTTGAGAAAATAAATAATAATAATAAAATGTTATTGTCTTGCTTAGTGTTCGGAAGTGTTATATTGTTCAAACTAAAAATTTACAAATTGTTACTCGACAAGGAACACAAATTCACATGAATAATCTACATATAATAAAAATAAAAAGTAAAGAAGATTATCCTAATCTCGATGAACAAAAACCATTATATAAGGATTCATCAACTATATTCAAAGAACTAGCAGCACATGAAGAAAATGATGACTCTCGACAAAAGATTACTAGCGAACTAATTAAACTAATAAATAATGATAATTCTGTTTCAAAGTTAATTGATCTAATGTATAATCTTAAAACTAATTTTGGTGAAGAAAACAGGAAAAAAGTATATGTATCCTTAATAAAAAAGATAAACATGATGTTGACCCATTAGTCGATCTCAAAATTGAAGGACACCACTTCCAACAAGTCGTTCTCACATTTGGATCGTAGGTAAACATAATGATCACAGACACATGGGAAAAACTTGGTAAACCCTGAATAAACGAATCTGACAAAGGAATCTATATAATTAGACAAAGAAAGAATCAAAATTAAGGGTAATGGGAAAAAATCCATTGTCCCAATTCATCCATCCCAGGGAGAACCTTGGACTGAACCTATAGATGAAGATGTTGACGTTTGAAAATTATACCAAATACAGAATAATGAAGATTATACCGAACCTAACGTATATGGATAAATTCACCTAAGAAATCCTGATTCTATTGGTTATAATTCAAATGCAGAATTATATGATTAGGAGTTAGAAAATTACAAATTACGAGCAAGGGAATGTTGGACTATCCAGGACATTCCTAAAAAATAAACCCAACAATGTTTTTCTATCACTGCAACTCCTAAAATATTTGAACGGAAAATTAGAGAGTATCCATCCCTGAGACCAGTAAAGAATGTACCATCATGCCAACCATCACTTAGATATAAAGAACATGAATCACCAGCACTTCATGTGGAACAAGTCTCTAAAAATATAGATGAACAAGGTCGACTCTAAAGTATGGTCGAGACCTTTACTGGGAAAGTTGATCGATGGTAGGACGCCCACCAGTCGAGACTACAAACATGGACGATAGATTCAACTTACTTTATTGAAATATTTGGAGGGAAAAAGATAATATTACAATCAAATATGACAGTATTCACACAAGGGAAGGACCCTGAGAAACATATCGTTGTATGTGAAAAATAATGGAGAAGACTAGGTTATAAAGATGAGTGATTATGGCCTCACTTATTCCAAAATAAATTTGATGATTTACCAAATAAATGGTATAAAATGGAAGAAGCAAGAGGAGAAACGTTCACATCAAACGAACTTAAAGAAAATTTCCTTAAAGGCTTCAAATTTTTAGTTGAAGAAGAACTATTGGTCGAAGCATCGAAACAAATAAAAACCTTCTTGCAGCCGACTGGAAACAATACATCAACAAAAAATCAACACACCTGACAAAATGTTACATGTCATAATATTGGGTCTACCAAAATACTGCATTTGACAAGACTTCAACTAGAGACAGAAACTATAATGGGGAAAAGTTTCCAATGGAAAACTGATCATCCTGAAACTTCAAAGCTAGTCAAAACAGTATTAAGAAACGAAACAACAAAAAAAGAAGACCCTGAATGATTGACAGTGAAACATTTCCCACCAGCATTCTAACAATTTAAAAAAGGAAGTCGATAGATTAATGAAAGTAAAGCACTAGAATGGATGGATGCAAAAGTTAAGTTAAAAGAAGTTGATATATCAAATGATGATAGGCCTAAAATTGCAAATATTGGCGACTATTGGAATGAAGAGCAAACAATATAAATTGTCAACTTATTAAAAGAATTTTGGATGTTTTTGCTCGAGACTACAAAGATCTCAAAGGATTAGTTCAAGAAATCGGTGAAATGAAAATCGACATAAAACCCGAGGAAAAACCTGTAAAGAAAAGACCATATAAACTTGCGCATAAATACAATGAAATAATAAAGAAGAAAATCGACAGCATGTTAGCAGCTGAAATCATCTATCCTATAGATTAGTAGGAATGGGAAATCCCAATGGTCATTCAACCGAAGAAACACGACCTGACATGACTGAGAATTTGCGTCGACTTTCAAGAACTAAACAAAGTAACCCTCACATACCCATTTCCAACTCCTTTTGCAAATGAAATTCTTAACGAAGTTGCAGGGAGTGAGTGTTATTCGTTCAAATACGGATTTTCAAGGTATAATCAACAGGGATGATTTTAACAACACCCCTATATTTATATGTATAAAAAATGGATGAATCTCTTCGAATATAGGAAATTTTGAAGGCGATTTTATCAATAATATAATATGTATATATAAAAAATTTGACAAATATTTCTTTGTATTATATAATGTTGTAAAATCCTAGCGAATATTTCATTTCATTATATAATGTTGTAGAATCTGGCGATTCTTTCACTAATTTCTAACGTATTGTAAAATCTTGGCGAATATTTCACTTCATTATAAAAATTTGTAAAAATTGGTGAATCTTTCACTGATTTATAAAATATTGTAAAAATAGAAGAACAACAACATTAGTTAAATAACATGAATCACGTCATCAACAATAGAACATGTAGGCTCACAAATCACAACTAGAAGGTGTCAGTGAAACACAACTGTACTGACTAGATTCAGGGAAAGTGGGGACTCCACTTGTTATCTCGTCCCTTAATGGTCCAGTAGACATGTGGGGACCTGAATCTTGACAAACCAATAAACTTATAGAATCGAACATTATGATCCACAATTTGAATTTTTTCAACGTATACTTGCTTTAAGTGTCCATACAAAGATTGATCCACTTGCTGAACATGTCAACCTATACTAAACATGTCAATCTATACTGAAAATGTCATTGTTTACTCTATTTTAATCTCACTATTTATTTTCCCCTCAATGACTTCAAGAAAGATCAGAGTTGAGATGTATCTACTTGGATGGATTCATAATGAAGGATGAGACTTGTTTTATAAATTGAAAGGACTTCTAAGGGGTCTTTCTTCAAACCAAACTTTTAGGATGGTTACCAATAAAATAAAAATAGGTTGACTTAGTATAGGGTACAAAACGTCAAAATGGTCACATAAATTCATACCCAGATAGATCTATAAAATCCTACAAAATAAGCTTTATATTGTTCAATTCTACATATATTGAATGAGATTGCAAGATAAATGAATTGTAAAATACATACCTTGGCATTTGTGAAAGAACCTACATGCTTGTAGATAGTCTTCAAGTAAAAAGGAAGATGAGTTGTATTCTAATCATTGGCCATGAAGACAACATCCTTCCCTATAAAATTATAAAACTTTAATAGAATCATGAAACTTCCGTACATAAAATATCCAAAGAATTACCTAATAAGAAGATAAATTGTTTTTCATAGATGACATATGAGAGAACATAACATAAGGCACACTAACGTATTCACTGCTTGAGAGATTAAGAACCCTTGGAGCTTCATTAGCTACCTATAAAATTAACATCCAAATAAAGTTTAATATTTTTTTATTCCCTTTCCTCAACAAAGGCAATTATAAGTTATAAACATGATATGATAGTAGCATTGTTACTAAAAATATGGAAATTGATACAATAAGAACGTTAAAACATGATGTAGGTAAAAAATATTTGGAAAAAAAAAAAAGCAAGAAAAAAACCATTTCTGCATTAATTGGCCCAAAAAGTTCAAGCTGGAAATCATGAAAGGTAACTGATGCAAACTACATATCACTAGCTTACAAGAATTTTCAGGAGAGTACTACTACATAACAAATTTTAGAATGAAAGTCACCATTTTGAATGGTGTGCCACCAAATTAGCCATGAATAGAAGAAGCTTGGGTCCATGGAAATGATGCACTTTAAAACATCATCTAGTTTTTTGTTTGCTATCCACAGTGTTTTGCCATTTCTTGACCATTTTTCCTCCTTTCTTGGCCTCATAAAAGCTCCTTTACAAGTTTTTTTGATGAAAATATGAAGATCACATTAATATATCAAAAAAATTGTTGGAATCCTTTCATAGATTTCAATTCCATTTACATCTATTACAAATTATCTTGATTGGTGCTACTCCGCCTATTGGCATTTGATGTTATTCTATCATTGTCCTTTTCCATAGTTGATTACAATATAGAACTAAATTCCGTGAATCCACACTTGAAAAGGGACATTAACTCAAATATTCGTACCATTGAGTATCCCATCTCCTTTTAGCAATTCTTCCACAGTTCAGATACACACTTTAATTTATCCTAAAGACTCTATATTGGTGTCAAGAAACAATGATCTAAATGATACACTAAAATCTTAACTCATGAAAAAACTATCCTATGTTTTCATCTTGGGAAAGGAACAATCCTCATACGCTAAGATAATAGGTTAATAATGTTGTCATACTTTGCTTAAGGAGTATTCATGTCTTATTAAAAATTTCAAATCTATTGTTGAACTTGTTTTTTTCACTTGCAAGCACTAGTTTACAGTCATTTTGATCCAAACTCAATTTTCTTAAAGGAAAAGATAGAGTTGATATTTAGGCCCTCTTGGAAGTGTTTTTATGACAATGATATTTCTTACAGGTTAAATATTTGTAAATGGAATTATATTAAGCATCAACTTGAACCTATTATAATGCCATATTTTCCCTTACTGGAATAGTATTATTGCATGGTCTAAATCCTGAATTACTAAGGTCAACCTATCACCTATAATTTTGGTCTTAAATGATACCTAAAAACATGTCTTTTAAAAAGATGTCATAAGAGGTCATTTCAAATCCATACTGTTGTTATACTAGGGAAAAATCCATCCTTACTATTTCCCATGCTCAACTATCAATCCTCTATTTCCCATACTATGTTTTGCATCCATTAAAAGAGGGAAGATCCATGATATACTTTGTATAATTTAAAGGTTTCTTATTATGTATTCCATCTTGATTAAGGTACCAACCCTTCAAAATTATTTCTCAATTGTTGATAAAAAAAAGGTAAATGAGTCTAATACTAAAACAACAATTTGAAACTTGCACTTGAAATATGTTTTCTTTGAAGTAACCCTTATGATTACCTTGTCTTGTATAATAAATTTGGATTGAGGAAGTGGTATTTTGAGAGGAACAATCCCCATACACTAAGATAATAAGTCAGTACTATTGTCATACTTTAATTAAGGAGTTTTCATTTCTTATTACACATTTCAAATCTATTGTTGAATTTGTTCTCTTCACTTTCAAGCACAGGTTTACAGTCATTTTGATCCAAACTCAATTTTCTTAAATAAAAAGACAGATTTCGTATTTAGGCCCTATTGGAAGTGTGTTTATTACAATGATATTATTTCTTGGTTAAAACTTTGGAAATGGCATTATATTAAGCATCTCAATCAGGACTTTTAGATACCAGAATTTAACAATACACACTTTGGTTGCCTTGAATGACATATGTCAAAACATGTGCTACTAATTTACAAAGATAAATACTAGGACTTGTGGGCAATTTTGATTGAGAAACAATATTCCACTAGGAATGCAGGCATGCTTATCAGTACAAATAGCATTAATACTAAGTCTGTGGGCATTATCCACTCACTACAACCAATTTGGGAGCTTGTGTAGACATTGTGTTACAGCTGATTTTACCACACATGGTAGATCACACATTTATGGCCTTCCCTATCCCTCTACAGACTCTTTGGACCCCATGGACTATTTTGTACCTTTGATGTTTCCAAGATCATCCCTAAAAACACATGTTATTTTCCATATGCAACTTTTAAACCTATTCTCACGGATATGACCGTCAAACCCGTGTACATCGGGATGTGTGCAAAAGGCCAAATAGTTTTGGAGTTTTCCTTGATGTGGATAAGAGTCACTTGTCTCTTGGCCTTCCATATGCCTTGAGATCACTCGTATTTGACCTTCTATTACCCCATTGAAGAAATATATAAGGAACCTTTTGGATACATTGAATGGGGAGGAATTTAAGAGCAAGAAAACTATAGTCCATTGTTTCCAGAGCTTATACTTGAGTCTGCATCCCTTTGTCCCTTGGAGCACTTTGTGTTCTTCCCAAGATTTCCTTTGCTTGTGAGCTTGCTATTGAGAGATGGAGGATTTGAAGTGGTGGAGGCCCAAGTGGAGGTCTCAGTTTCTCCGATTCGTAGACGTGCCGATAGAGGTTGTCACTATTGTAATCTCTGATTTATATTAATAGAAATATCTTTTCCTGTCCAATAATGTGTATTTAAATGAATATTGAATCCATGGATGCTTTTAAATGCTTATATGTTATTGATAATATATGCTAGAGTAGGTATAACACCATTATATAGCATGATTGTCTTGTTTACTGATTGTTGAGAGAGAAAATTGCTAATACAAGCGAGATTGGAAAAGCTCAACAGGGATCTACATCAACCATCTGGAATAAGGTATGTTTTGAGATCCTTTAGTGTTAGATGTTTTGTTTCTCTTGCATATGGGAAGGGATTGATTTCTGTGGTTACTATGTCTGTTGTGGTACCCCAAGCCATAGGAATTTTTCTCCGTAACAGAATTTGCAACCATACTAGGGAGTTCCTAGTCATTTCCATTGGGGGTTTTATCAGCATTCAATGTTCTTGAATTGCTCTGATTTCTCTGTTTCTGAGTCGAGTCTGGGGGCATTTTTTCCTAGTAGTGTCTGATAGGAGTAAATTTCGTCTTATCTTGTCTATTTACCTTTTTTTTATCTCTTTTTCTTCCTGTACGTGAGTTTTGTCTTCGCAGTCGCGTGTACACGTGGTTTTTACTAGAATATCCACGTATATACATGGTTTTTCTGGACACAGTTGCGTATGCCCTGAGTTTTGGCTTTTTGGGGAAGATTAAGTGTTGTTGGGTGAGTTTGGATGATTGCTGAGTCTTCTTGGATGCTTCTGGAGTCTGTATACACCTCTGTTTCTAACCAGAGACACTTTTTAGTTTGAATTTTTTGAAAATGTTCTTGTCATTTCATTTTCTATTTTTTGTTTTGGGATTAGTGCATTAGGTCTCTTTTACCTTAGTGCTTTACTTGGGTGTTTTCTGATAGTGCTTGCAGAGTCTTGGGGTTGTAGATTCATACTTCTGCTTTATTATCTCATTTTAATTCAAAAGTTACAAAAACATTTGCTCTTTTGCATCATTATGCATTGTTGCATTTTTCATTTTACATGGTACTTGCATTAGGTTTGCTTGGAGAGTATTAGTCATATTTTCATATAGGAATGATTGCATATTCATTTGAAGGAAAATTTTGCACTTCACGTACTAGCATACCCCATTTTTCATTCGACACAGTGCATTTGCATTGATTGTTAGTTGTGCATTTTACTTCTTGTTGCGTCATAACATCATTAGTTGCACGACCATTTTCCCTTTTGAGTAATAATCCAATTAAAATCAATGCATAATAAAATGAATTACACTCTTTTCTTTTATAGGGTGCACCGACAAGATTAGGTTTTAGGCTCTTGGAATAGTTCATTGTGAGTAAATTCTCCAAGACCACTAAACGAAACATTTATGTGTCTATCCAGGTGAGAGTGTGAAATTCCTTTATATAATTAGTGTTTCTCAGGACCCTCCTCTTACAAGGGAGTTAAGCATGAGGCAGTGTGAGCGGTTATTGATTAGGATGACCCTTGTTCATAACTGAGTAGCACTGGAGATATTTCCAGTATTGTATTCATATCTGGGGGCTCTTTAAAGAGTTTGTGGCTTTGCTACCCTGCCCATATGGTCAATCCTGCCTGCGACTATCTGCCTCAGCATTGTTTATATTGAGGTGACCTTAGTTGCCTTACCTAGGTTATCGAGGGGGTAATTCGTAGAGGTTATTCTGCAGCTGTCCTAGCCAGGTAGGGGTCGAACAGCACAACCATTATATGCATTGAAGCTGAGGGCCACTATAATTGGTTATGAACCTCCGCTTCTTGTGTATGGGAATCTCAAGCCTCTCCTAGGGGAGATATACCTACTTCATTTGGGAGCTCACATATCCTACCCTTGTTTGCTTGTGATTTGGATTTACATTTTATAGGGGTATGATCTGTGCATGCTAGTTTGCCTAGGGTTTGCGTAATTAGATTGAGTCTTTTTAATTTTTCAATCATTGTGGATTTGGGCGCGGCACTTCACCGTTCTTGTCGTTTAGCATGACTTCCACCTTCCACGTCTCCTCCTCCTTTGGGAGAGAGAAACAGACAGTCCAGGTGGACTACTTCTCACGTTGATTCACACACGATGGGAGATCACGAGGATGAGATTCCTAAGATTTATTCTCCACCTCATGAGGTTGGGGATGCATATTCTACTCCCATATATGACCCTTCACCAGAAATACCTTCACATTCTTGTTATGATCCCTCATTCAAAGGTCGCTGGTATTGGTATCCAGGCAACGAGACTCATCATGAACCCACAAGCATTAGTCATGTTCATTATGGCATGCTCGATATCCCTACACACAATCCAGCACATCATTTCAAGTTAGAAGTTGAACCTAGCACTATGCGTGGGGGTACTCCTATTCCTTTCCATGCAAAGAGATTTGGGAGCACTAGTCACATTGCACCTTCCATCCCGGTGGTGGAAGTTACCTCACATGTCCGTCCTAGACCTAGTGTTAGTAGTCATATGTGGATACCAGAACCAAGATGAGTGACCATAGGGAACACCACTTACATCCCTTCACATGTCCCTTCATCCTCAAACCCTACTCCTTCGAACGCATTTTTGACAGCCCTTCCTCCCCCTCATTCACGTGGTCCTTCGGGTCGGAATATCGTTACTAGCCATGTTCGTACTGCGACTACTCCCATGGTAGTATCTCAGACTCATTTAACTCTTGTTGTCTTGGGAGGTCATATTCCTATTTCTAGATCATCTCATGGTCCATAGCAACGAGTTCCCCATATCCCTAACTATGGAACTTCTCATGGGACATCCCATGGGACACCTTATGGAGCTTCTCATGGACAGTCTTATGGACCATAGTATGGACAGAAATATCAACCCTATGGGTACGGGTATCAACAACCTGCTTACTCTTCTAATTATGGCTTTGTAGCACTGCATAATCAAGGTACACCACATCATAATGCTTCCATGCAGTGCTACGCAGGTCAAATGGGAGGAGGATAGTATGGCCAAGGCCATTCTATTTACAGCAATCATCCTTACATGAACCAAAACTATCAGGGAGCGTGGCATAGACCGGCTCAACCTAGGCTCCCTTTCCTTGCAACGTTGAACTTGTAGCAAGGATTTCTCCTTGCTACAAGGGCAAGAATGGATCCCTTTCATCTATAGGATAGAAGGGTAGGTTCCTATGTGGATAAATGCTAAAAATAAAAATGAAATGTAAAGGACAGTAAGGAAAACAAAGCAAAGCAAAGAAGGAAGAGAAACAATGGTGAACCCCTCTGCACACAAAGGTTAGGGTTCCGCTTCCAAAGAACTGCAAACAAATTCTAAGCAATAATAAACCAAAATACCTGCAAAACAATGTTAAGAAATAAACCTGCAAATGAAATCATGGGTTAGCAAGCAAAGAAAGCAAATGAACAAAACAAGAATGACAAGCTATACCTTCTCTGGTGTATATGGGCCACCATGCCCAAGCTTGTGGAAACACCTCTCTTGGATGGGGGAGCTATGGCTCAATGGAGAGGGAGGAGAGGGAGTTTGGGTGGCTTGAGAGGCAAAGGTGTCTCAAGGCATCCATGAGAAGCATAACAGTAGGCAAGGGAGAAGTGTTTTGAGAGTGACCCCCCACCATCCTTTTATAGCTTTTCCAAGGGGTTTTAGGGTTTTAAGCCCTTGGTGAGGGATTTAGCCCCTTCTACCCTAACTTTAGCTCCTTTTAGGGTTTTAGCCCCTTTTTTAGGGCTTTAGCTCCTAGGAGAATATTTTGGGCTCCTTTTGGGGGTTTTTAAGCCCCTTTCTTCATCCTTGGGATATTTTGAGGGTGTGGAGGTCTAATGGAGTGATATGAGGGTCGTGAGATGGTGTCCTTGGGTGGTGTAGGCCATTGAGAGCTGAGTGGGGGATTTTTGGGTTAAAATATTTCCCTTTGATGTGTGAGGGCAGGAGCTCAACATATGGATGATGGAAATCATAGGATTTGCTGCGTAGAGGTGGTGCTTCCAGGGCTAGGGCATGGTGGCTTTTGTTTTTTGTATTAATATGGTTCCCATCAATGGGTGAGATACAAATAATGTGTGACATGTATATGGACAAGGTGGGCATCCCCGTGCTCATGACAATGTCAAAAGAATAATTTGATCTATGCTCTCAAATACAAGAGCCGATCATATACAACTGATGTTACAATAATGGTTGCCTCCGTGTGAGGCTGAATACAATACTGATCTGGTACATTGGACCCATGGCATTCTCATGGAATAATATATCTTCATGGCTAACGGTCTGCTAGATCTGGGACGCTACATGGCTGTATGGACTCACTGATTGAGAGTCGGAGTCTTTGTGGTAGAAGTATGCTGCATCAATCATAAAGGTACATCAAAGCATTGTTGGGGCCTCTGAACACTGTCTCCAACGCAACCTGGAAATCACAAGGGACATAACCTGTTTAGGTCCCTCTAGTAGACTCATCAATGTGATAGAGTCAGGTGACATCTGGGGTCTTCGACGAAGTATTGTGTGGACCAAACCCTGTACGAATCTCAACGGTGCAATGATGTAGTTGGAGTCGAGCACGTGAGAAACAACCTTCCCGAGAGGCACTAAGGACTCCTCTCAAGTGGTCCAAGGAACTCATCAATGATGTTAATTAAACTAGGATACATGGACCTTTGGGTCTATCCTATGGAATATGTGTGTTGGTGTCGACAAAGAGAGACCTGCCCCTAGCCAAGGCAATGACGTTTCCTTGACTAGGAGCGTGAGGGAGATAACCGAAAGGTGTGAGACAATCTATGGATTGACCTACTGAATGGGGGGGGGCGAGGGGGAGGGAAATAATTGAATAGGGGTAGGGGGAGTGTGGTACACTCAAAATTCCTTTATTCAGAGTATGACAGCAGGGTAGACTAGGCAGCAAATGAAACTTGTCTCATGGGAATGGGATCATAGTTGTAATATCGGGAATGTCGCTGCAGATGGGAAATGCTTGGAGGAGGTAAACTAGGCTATGTAGGTGCCCTTTCCTATACTTTAGCGAGCAAAAAAGGAAGTAGCTGTGCTCGGCTATCTTTTCATTGTTTTAAGGAGTCAGAAAAAAGCTTAAACGAAACTCCAGTGTGGTCAACCGATTGCGATGGCACAGGCAGTGCCCCCTGTTGAGACGGTGGACAGAGGTCCAAAGGTCATCCGTGTAGTATGGATGGAGCAGAAAGATCTCAAACATACCAATACATGCATGGGATAGATCACAGCAGAGGATCACGAGTTGGTGCAGCAGAAGGCACGTAAACTGGAGTGGCTCTCGAACAGAGGTCAGGAGAGCGTGTGTGTGTGTTGCGGTGAACGGAATTGACTACATGTGATATGAGCGCAAGTTTGGGGACACTTATATGCCAAATACATGCAAGAAAAAGAAATTGTTTTGTGGATAGTCGTCCAGAGGTCCGTACAAGGTGCGGTGAATAGAAAAGGCAACTATGTGTTTAAAAATACAAAACAAAAACTAAAAATTACATTCCTTAATGGGCGGTGGCCCAAAAAATCGCATGAGTAGCGGTTGAGAGGTGTGATACAAGTACAAGTACGTATACCCTCACATCATTATGTCATGGCTTGTGAATCGAGGTGACTTGTGAGAAATGGTCCCAAAATTAATTTGCTAAACATGAGACAATGGTCTCATAAGGAGATAGAAATTTGGGCCCAGAGGTGTGAGGGGTGTCTCGAACAGGTTCCGGGTGACTTTGGATTAGCAGCTAATGGTGTTGCCCCTGACTTGTGCTAAAAAACATTGAAAAACAAGAAAGGGAAAAAACTACGCTATAAGGGACTCATAGTGGTTATATCAGGCATAGACTCTCTTAAGGTGGATCCCGTTGCATGACTTCTTCAAGAGTCGACCGTCTGAGTCAGCAAAGAGGTATGCCCCCTTGCCGAGACGAAGGTCATGACAAGGCAGGATGACAGAATCTGGTCTTTTATGGGAAGAACTGAATCCACACTATGGTTTAAAGGGAATGGGGTAAAACTGAAGGCGGTCTTATAGATCTCTCCATCATCGTGTAAGTGGTGTCGTGATAGATCAGGTGGATCTTCCACAATGAACGAGAAAAATGGGCAACTGGTGCTAGAGATCATGTAAATGGTATTGGTTATGGTTTTTGTGGCCTTGCCCCCAGTCTCTGTTGGAGGAAGAGGGGCAATCCTGCAGACAGGAGGAGTCTTTGATGGACCTGGAGGTAGGTGCAACATCATCTCAATTGGAAGGACATGAGTCAACACATCCTGGGGCCTAAGAGGTAGGGTAGGTGGTTCAAGGTACCACATAGGATCTCCCAGTGTGAAATCCTATAGATTGCGGGTTTTCAATATAGACTTACTCACGACCTCAAATGGTAGGAAAAGGAAAAGGAAAAGAACTAGGAAAAGGATTGTGTTGATCGGGAATGAACCCTATTGTTTCCCTGGTAACTGAGGTTGAGGTTGCAACTGAGGTTGCGGATGTGGCTGGGGAAACAATGGAAGAGACAGGTCTGATGGACCGTCAGTGATGGTGGAGACAAGAGGGTCTGTAGAACTGGACATCATGTAAATGGACATGGTGTCTAAAGAAGGCAGTGGGGGGTGCACTTCTTTGATCAAGGTGATCTCAGACTCAAGGGAATGTTGACGGAGGTCATCTAGAGCCATTCAAAATTCGGGCAAGTCTTGGAAATGGTGAGAATAATGGCCATACAAGCCATAAAGGGCGCAAGCATGGTTTGTTCTCAACGCATTGTTCCTAACTATCGGTGCGGTTGGGAGTTCAACCATGGGTATGTTTTCGTTTGTGTCCATGGCATCTAAATGCGCATGAATCATTGGAATTTCAGGGCAGTATTGAGTTGGATGGCCCTGTTGTTCATAGATGGCACAAGGTGGGACTTGTCATGGCTCTACAGTGGCTTTGGCATTCTTGCCCCTAGCCCTCTTCAGGTGGGGTGGAGCGGGTGTGGGTGTGGCGGTTGGCTTTTGCGGGTTGGGTGGAGGGTGAGACTCGACTGCAATGGGTTGCATCGGGGTTAAGACAACCTAGGGCATTGGTAGTTGAGCTGGTGGATCAAGATACCACACCAGAATTCCCAATGTAAAGTTGGGTAGGCTCAAGGTGGCCATTACCGGCTTGCTAATGATGCCAAGTGGGGGGGAGAGGAAGGGAATCATATGGACTGGGTATGAGCCCAAATAACTCCTTGATGATTGCATGTGGGGATGAGTTTGTGGTTGCGGCTGCGCGTAATGCTGCTGCTGTGAGTGATGTCGCAGTTGTTGTTGGTGTTGTGGCTATGGTTGTTGTTTGGGTGCAGCGGTGCTTGATGAGACCATGCACAAGTCTACAGTTTCATTTTGTGTTGGTGGCGGTGACACTAATAGGAAAGGAGCCGTCATGGAGGTATCGGCACACAACCCAAGGACCACATTCAATAATGAAGGTGCTGGTGTGTTGTCAACCATAGTGTTAATTGCAGGGACAACATTAGCGTGTGTGGTCACCCCTTGTGGCTCAATGGTGGTAATGGTAGGGATAACATTGGCAGGTGTCATTAACCCTTGCGGATCATGATAAGTGAGCTGATCAACCATCACAATCTTCCCTTCATGGGGGAACATCATGAGATGGAAGACAGTTGATGCAACTACTCTCATGGCATACATGTAACTCCTTCCAAGGAGGAGGTTGTAGTCTAGTTGAGCATTGACGACTTCTATGTTGATCAAAACTATCTTCCTGGATAATGTAATGGGGACATGGGGGAGGATTCCTTGGGCTTTAATGGGATGTCCATCATAAGCCTGCAGGGTTGTGGAGGATAGTTGCAGAATTGGTGATCCAAGTTTCTGCCAAACCAAGGTAGACATAACGCACGTGGATGCCCCCTCATCAACTATGCACCGGTGCACAACCAAATTCCAGATGGACACCAGGATTTGGAAGGTAATGGTCGATGGCATGTACGGTTCCCTGTTCTCCGTGTCGAATGTGATCAACTTGGAGTCGGAGGGGTCTACTTCCCATAGGGTCGCTAGTAAGGCTTTTCGATGCATTGGGAATGTTTTAAGTACCTCAAGAGCGGACATGGCGGTTGGCGTTTGGGCAAAATCATCCACAATGCTATAGCTGACTACAGCTCTATCCGTGGCGAAATTGGCAATTTTGTGTACGACGGGTGCGGGAACGGGGGTAGCTGAAGAGACAGGTTTACTGTCTTAGATGTGGATGTTGTTCATGAGTCAGTAGGTTCAGTGGTGGTACCGTATTGATTTCGTCTAGTTTGCAAGTTGACCTCTTCATTCGTCATGGCTAGAAGGTGGTGAACACCTGTTTCGGCCGTGGGAGGTGCCCCTAGAGCATTGGGATTGGGTTGGGAAGGCGGAGCGGTTGCCACCAATCCTTAGACTGGTAGTGGGTTTTGAAGCACCATGGGGGGAGGTCCTTGTGGTGCCGGGTTGGGTTGGTCTTGATTGGAAAAATTGGCGGCCTGTTAGGCCTCATTTTGAATGGCCTGCTTCACATAAGCCATGAGGGGACGCTCAAATGTGTAGTACCCATAAACATCACAAAGTGTGCACGGTTGGTTTGTGTGCAACGGGGTGTTGCACCTTGGTGCATTCTATCATGGGGGGTTTTGGGCTGGCCAATTTGCCGCGGCATTGTTGGTCGGGTTCAGTTGTTGATCACCTCCCTGCGATTGGTTATTGCCTTGGTTGCGGGGCCGGTTATTCCTAGCTTTCCCTTGTTGATTGTTGGGGGCAGGCTGGTTGGGATGGTTTTATTGTGCGAACACTTGTCCCAACGGGGCAGGTGGAGCAGGGGCAAGGACTTGAATTGGTTGCACTGGCGGTGCATAGTAGATTTGTGGGGGTTATGGTGCCACAAATGTGGGCATTTTCACCACATACTGCTGTGTTGGCCAAGCCATGGCCTGAGCCTGCTACGGTGGCGCGGGTTGTGCATAGGAATTTATTGCTCCAGACTGGGACATCATTCTGATGGAAGCTTAGTTGGCATTGGAGGCCAAAAATCTTGATGGTGAATGGGTTCATTTGTTAATCTTTCCAGATCAGGCAATTTAAGATGAGCCATGAAAGGAAGATTTGACCCCAGGTTGATGTGGGATGGGGTTGTGATGGTGGTGGAGTTTGTAGGTGCATAATGCATCTGCACAGCTGGGGGTGCTTGCGGTGGCACCATTCCGAATGGTCCAATGCTCCCAAGTTTTGTGGGGGGGATAGTATGAGTGGCGGGGACATTTCCACCATGCATGATAGTAGGGGCAATATAAGTGGATGGTCCACTACCCCCCTGTGTGGTAGGAGGGGCAGTGTAGGTGGAGGGGCCACTGACAATGGGCCAACTTGGCTGGTCACTACAGGTGGTGGAAGCTAACTGATGACAGTCTACATAACTATGCATGGGCCACTTTCCAAGTTGTGGGTGACAGGTTGGGATGTGGACATGGGTCCACTTGCTAAGGTTATGCCGAAAAATGTATCCGGGTTTGCACTAGCCATGGGGCTTGATGGTGCGGTATGGAGGTCTGGTTCAGACTAATATGGGTCTGAATTAGAATCAGAGGCTGTATGGCCTTCTGATGGTGTGGGAGATTGTTGAGAGCAGCTTTGACAGTGTTGATTGAGTGTTCCAAATGGTGGTGGTTCACCTCTTAGGCGTGAGGAAGAGCGTGGAGGATCAATTGTGTTAGATTTTATGTCTGAAACTGGTGGGAATGATGTTTGGACCCTGGTTTCAGTGGCTTACTATTGGCTATAGGTGGTCACTCAGCCACCAAGACTACCAGAAGATAGCGCTTGGATTTTTCCTCAGGTGTTTCTACTCAATCGGAATGGGTTGTTTCCTGTTTCGCTTGGCAATTCCTCTCAGCGGCCAACTACTTTGGGGTTCCTATGGTACTCCTCACAATGCGTTTCTGGGAAAATCCCAAGTACTTCCCACAGTTGAAGAAGTCAGGGACTTATGTCCTCAAATACTGCAGAGTTGTTTGTACTTAGTGTAAATTGGTAAATTTTAAGGCTCACTCAGCATCATGAGCTGAGTTGGGTTGATTAGTTGGTATAGTGTATTTGTTTGTTTGTTTTTCTGGTATTTGGTTGCTACAAATGGTTTATGAATTCATCATGGTAGATTTCATGTCATTATGTTTATGTATGCAAGAATTGAATAATCAGAAATTGTGAACAAATACAATTATTAACCCTGAATGTTTGATGGCCTAGCTAGATGACTACCTCACACTGATATTCTTCTTCAACCAAAAGAAGGTGTTGGGATCTCAACACAATGGGACTAAGCCCATCCGTAGATCCTCAGGTCACCTCCTAGATGCAAGGTTGGTCAACAAGGAGGACACTTAGTGCTGTGAGAAGCCCTCCTTCTCTACCCCCTCTACCTTCCAGGATATCTGGTTTTAATGGTTCAGAACAATATTAGTGGAGTTCCTAGATCTATACGAGCTTGCCCTTCGTTGTATCCCAAAATACCCCAAAGGGTGATGACTGGGTAGAGGAGGAAGGGTGAGTAAGACAGTTAGTTTTAGGTTGATTTTAGTTAAGCTACATTCATTTGATTAAGCCATTAACATTTACTTGGAATCTACACGTTGTTTGTAAAAGAAATTGCAGGAAACAAAAACAGAAACTGAAATTGAATTGCAGTGCTAGACAGAGGCAGTTGACCCGCACTAACAGTCCCTATGAAACTAAAATTTAACCTCTATTCAACTAAAATTGAAGTTCTATTTGACAGGCCGCACATTTCTGATCAAATTTAACGAGGGGGCCGCAAGATTTTTTCATAAACAGGCGAGGGGGTCACACAGAACGCAGAAACAATCATGGACTATGTTTCTGGGTTGAATTCGCACTTATCAGGGGATTAAGTGCACCTTGGGTGCACCTGTTTGGCCATTAAGTGCACCCTCACCTCACTTTCAGGCCCGATAAGAGCGCCCTGCCCCGAATTTTGGGTTTTTTGTGGTTCAAAGTCAGATCTGGCCGAGAGTAACTTGTACTGTGGCCAAATTGACTCGGTTTTTCCTAGCAAAGGCTTCAGCAATACTGATAACAGAAAATAAACTGGATTTAAAGTGAATTTAACAGGATATTTTTGAAAACTAGGGCAAAAAATTAAAAAAATCTTGCAAATTAAAAATTTGGACCAGGGATCCTGTGGGATCGACCTAGTATGGTCGCCAGTTCTGTAGCAAGGATTTCTCCTTGCTACAGGGGCAGGAATGGCTCCCTTCTGTCTATAGGATAGAAGGGTAGGCTCATGCGTGGATAAATGCTGAAAATAAAAATGAAATGTAAAGGACAATAAGGAAAACAAAGAAAAGCAAAGAAGGAAGAGAAACAATGGTGAACCCCTCTGCACACAAAGGTTAGGGTTCCGCTTCCAAAGACCTGCAAACAAATTCTAAGCAATAATAAACCAAAATACCTACAAAACAATGTTAAGAAATAAACCTGCAAATGAAATCATGGGTTAGAAACCAAAGAAAGAAAATGAACAAAACAAGAATGACAAGCTATACCTTCTCTGGTGGAAATGGGCCACCATGCCCAAGCTTATGGAAACACCTCTCTTGGATGGGGGAGCTATGGCTTAATGGAGATGGAGGAGAGGGAGTGTGGGTGGCTTGAGAGGCAAAGGTGTCTCAAGGCATCCACGGGTAGCATAACATCAAGCAAGGGAGAATTTTTTTGAGAGTGACCCCCCACACTCCTTTTATAGCTTTTCCAAGGGGTTTTAAGGTTTTAAGTCCTTGGTCAGGGATTTAGCCCCTTTTTTGGGCTTTTAGCCCCTTCCGCCCTAACTTTAGCTCCTTTTAGGGTTTTAGCCCTTTTTTGAGGGCTTTAGCTCCTAAGAGAGTATTTTGGGCTCCTTTTTGGGGGTTTTAAGCCCCTTTCTTCATCCTTGGGCTATTTTCAGGGTGTGGGGGTCTAATGGAGTGATATGACGGTCGTGAGATGGTGTCCTTGGGTGGTGTAGGCCATTGAGAGCTGAGTGAAGGATTTTTGGATTAACAGAACTTACCTGACTTATCGAGACTTATGAATGATCCAGTATCTCATGACCCAACCTAGCTGGCCATCCCTAACAAGCTTCCTTCGGATATTCCCAAGTTCAAGGGAAAAGCTGGAGAAGATCCTAGTTAGCATGTCACTAATTTTCACCTTTGGTGCTCTTCCAATTCCTTACATTACGACTCAATCTCTTCAAGGCTATTTCAATGCACCCTCACCGGGCCTGCAGTGAAATGGTATATAGAGTTACCAAGTGGGGCATTCGTTTTATTCGATGACCTTGCCATGACTGTCCTTGATCACTTTTAGCTTCCCATGCGTTATGACGTTGGTACATAAATCTTCTTGACATTTTGACAAGACAAATCCACACATATCTCAGATCATATTCAAGAGTGGCGTAGATGGAAGCGGTTGATTAAAGCCTTTATACCACCGAAATTTCTCCTTGAGTGGTTCCTCAAGTTGTTGTTACCTTACATCGTGAAGGATGTTTCTACATCCAAAGTCCAAAACAAGGAACAATCAATATTTAGGGCACAAGAGTTGGATTTGATCTACTCTCAATCCAAACTTTTGTATGAGATTATACCTAACGCTCTGCGATCTAGTTTCTATCCAAGATCAAGCCTGGACCACATGCCAATGGCATTGTGGGTTGTGTAAGTGCCAAACCTATGGATTCAGTTGGGAAACAAGTGAGCCAATTTTCTATTAATCAATCCTCTTCGGGACAAGCCACGGCTTTGTCTTAACCCACCCAAACGGCGAGTGTACTTTCCGTGCAATCGTCGAACCAGAAGGGAAACCAGCAGCCTGGAAGGAATAAGAAAAAGGGTAAAAATAATCATAAGGGTGGGAACAAGAACGAAAATGCTAATTTTAATGACAAGAACTCTCGTAATGCTTGGGGGGACAAGCATTCTAAACGTAAGGTAAAGTTTCCTCACAAATTGTGTAAGGATGACCACCTCACTCACTTGTGCCCTCATATGGAATATGCCTCGAGATTCATAGCACTGGGCCCAACTGTGCTAACTAATCCTTTACCCCATAATCAAAATATGAAATTGAGGACCAATGATCCTCATTGTGCATTGGGTGGAGATCAAAATCCATCAAAAGACAATACTGGTCATGGTTGCATCAACATGGTACGTGCTACTAAGGTTGTGACTCGTGCGAAAGATTATGGTTCGTCACAACCGAACCTTGGAAAAGAACCTGCTCCACCCGAGAGCCCTTTGCGTATTGAAAACACTATGGATAAACCTGAAATTGCACCTCACAATCCTAAGGGAGTCCTAAAGCATTCGGGGCACAATCGTAATTCCCGAGCTGCCCAAAACTATTCTGTTGTCGAGGATTTGGGCCAAACTCCTTGTGCGATGTCCACCCTTGAAGTACTTCAGAGTTGTCCTCTATAAATGAAAGCCTTGCTTTCTACTCTTGGGATTAATGATGATAACTCCTCTTCCATTATCAAATTTGAAAAACCACTTATACTATGAAACGAGAACTATATACTATGAACGAGAACTCTACCCATAAAAACGATGATTTTTGCAAAAAAAACACCAAAAACACCCCCCAAATAGAAAAGTGTTGATACCAGTATACACGTTTTTTTTTTAGGGTAAAAAATAGAGCCATGGACTAAACATCCCATATTGTTGTTTAACAAAACTTTAAAATCAACCTTAAATTGGAAAAAAAGAAAAATTCTTGAAGAGATAAATTACAACTTTCTGGAAAATTGCATATTAAAGAAAAAACAAATTTCTCTGATAATTTCACCATTATAACCATATAGAAACAAAGAAATTCTGATGTGATTCATAATGAGATAATATATTAGACCATACAAGAACAAATGTTTCATATAAATATTCAAAAACTCCTCTAGAGTTTCAATTACAAAAATCATACTAGTAAAAAGCATCTAACTGCCTCTTCAAATTCATCCATGGATTATGACACCCCATCATCAAAAACTCCTGTAGAGTTTCAATTAAAAAAATCATACTAATAAAAAGCATCTACACTACTTCTTCAAATTCATCCATTGATTCTGACACCCCATCAGAATCTACATTTTCTGCAGATGAAGGACTTGATGAAGATGTAGATGACCCATACTCTTCTCTATTATCAATGGGCGCACCATCTGAGTCTACATCTATGCCCATCATTTTAGATGTCATATTCCTTCGGGATCTACGGCTTGGTTTAACAAACTCCCATCTTGAAACTTCTGGCTGTGGCAGCAACCTCTTGATAATCTCTATAGTCTTGGAGCGGAGAGTGTCTTTCTTTGTCAACTTGAAATCATAAACAAGTATATCAACTTCCTCTAATTTCAAGATGTCAATGCGGCAGCTGAAGAGCATCCAGGGGTTGGAGCAACTGACAAAGCTTCGACGACTGATTGTTAGAGAGTGGACTAAGCTAGAAGAGCTGCCAAGTATGGAAACATTGACATCAACGTTGGAGAAATTGTGGGCAGAGGGGTCTGTGAAGCGGCGGAGACAAGACAAGAAATCGTTCATCCCAATGAAGAATTTAAGGATTTTACATGTGTCTGGAAGCGCATTAAACACATTGTGGAAAAGGGAAGTCGAATCACACGTAAACATAAATTTGTGTTAAATCTTGTATGTTTAGTTGGTATTAATATCTCTAATGAATAGGAAAGGATATGCAAATTAGAATCATGATCCACATATAAATATCTTTGTATGCATGAAAAGAAACACTTGAATATTTGTGTTTTGCTGGCATCTTTGGAGGAGTTATCGGCAGATGGACGTGTGCAGCTGAAGAGCATCCAGGGGTTGGAGCAACTGACAAAGCTTCGACGACTGATTGTTAGAGAGTGGACTGAGCTAGAAGAGCTGCCAAGTATGGAAACATTGACATCAACGTTGGAGAAATTGTGGGCAGAGGGGTCTGTGAAGCTGAAGACCTCCACCCGCTTGGGACCTTTTTTTGTAGTTGCTGACATTCGGGAGTCAGGAACTATTCAACTCACTCAGCCCAATGGAACAATAAGGGAGGGATGGGTGAATGTCATTCTCCTAAAGTTATTTATCCCTCCACCTATGTAAGTTGCACCACTCCTGTCGGGGGAGAAATTACATTATTTTTTTTTGTTCCGTGGGAGAGTCAATAAGGTTCAACCCTGCAGATGAGCCAGTCAGTCTGAGTCGGGTCGAGTCAAATAAATAAAAACCATGTTATTTAAAGACTTATTAGTTTAGTTGGTATGAAATGTAGTCTGGTTGAAGTTGTTAAAGTTTTTTTTATTATTAAGAGTTTTTTAAGAGTCGGGCACCACCTTTGTGGTTGGGGGGGGAGGTCTTTCTCAAGGTTAGTTTATCTAGTAACAAAGAAAGATTAAGCACATTCAATTTATGTTGCATTGTTGCATCATTGCGTCAAAGCGTTAGAGAGACAGAATCACCACGTCACCTATTATGGTTATGTCATAGTTTGTAAAGTGTAATTACCGCAAATTCGGTATCAAAAATGTGATATTAATGGAAGTCGGTTAAAAAGGGTAAGTTGTAGGATTGGTGTGAAAGTTAGATGGGTTATGTAATGGAATGATTGTGTAAAGTCATGGTGAAAATTTGGCGGTGATTGCACCTCAATATGGTCGTAAATGCCATTCAATACAATTGCATCTCAAAATTAAATAGTGATGGAACTTTGGTAATCAATTCAATAATTCTATTTCATTTCTATTTAAGTATAATTCACCAATCTTTTAGTAATTATGCATATTTGAGAGTTGAAGAACAACTAAGTGCCAAGGAAATAGAGATAAGTGCTCCCATATGTGCTAGAGTGAAGACCAGCAAGCAACAAGTATCCAATAATTATCCAAGGCCCGCCTATTATGTACCTCAGAAGGGAGACAAACGGAGCAAAAATCATGGGTAAAGTCAGTATTCACGGCACCCAAAAGCATAAAAATGCTATATTAGAGGCGCCCATTGATGTGAGGGTACACCAGCGTGGAAATTTGAAAAGGAAAGATGGAGCCAAATTTGGAGGAAAGATAGGCCCTCACGGCCGCCCTCGATGCCAGGCATCGAGAGCCTATAAAACGTATTCAATTTTCATTCTATAAAACTTACTTGCAAAACCTTTTACGATTCTAATTCTTAGTGAAGTTGTGAACAAATTCTATATAAAGAAAATGCTTCATATGTTTAATTTCATAATGGGATTTGTGAACAGATTCTTCAAACCCTAATTCAATTTCTTTGCAAAGAAAACATTAAAGAGATTGTTGCAAATGAAAAGGCGTTAAGGTTAAAGTAAATATACCTTATATCTCTTTTCTATTTTATCATGAAGCAATTCATAAACTTCTATATGTTTTTGTTTTTTATTTTCTTCATTAAACACAATAGTTTTGCTTAGTTTTTCTAATAAAGAAGTGAACCCATTGTAGATTTACTACCTTTCATTTTTTCTAATAAAGATATATGTTTCATTTTCTAATAGATACGCCTCATTTCATTTAAATTCCATGCATTGGATGTATTTGTATTTTAGAGTTTAATAACATGTCATTTGATTCCAGTGCAACTTTTTGCTATCAAAATTCATGTCTATATAAATACTGTAAATAATACTAACAGTTGAAATATCATCACGGTGATTTCTCCTATTGTTGATTTTCCAATCTAGTGTTGGAAATATTAATTAATCGTAGATCCGTAAGGAGAAATTGTGGGCAAAGGGGTCTGTGAAGCTGAAGACCTCCGCCCGCTTGGGCGCCAAAGGGCGGCCCTCACGACCGCCCTCGATGCCGGGCATCGAGGGCCTATAAAACGTATTCAATTTTCGTTCTATAAAACTTACTTGCAGAACCTTTTACGATTCTAATTCTTAGTGAAGTTAATCTCTTCTGTTTTTAATTTTGATTTTGTTTGATATTAATAAGCTTTATAAACCGCCAACTGTTCTAGAATAGTTATGAAAGAACAGCATATAAAATGGTTATTGATTGACAATTGCATATGATAATTAAAATGAAAAAGTACAAATAATATATTAGAATGAATATGGTTTATTCAAAATTTATAATTAGGTGATTATTTTTAAATGATAATAAAATATTTGGAAAATAATATAAAAACAATGATAAGCAGACTGTCATTGGAAATTTTCTCCGTGATTTTCCAGTTAAAAAAATTTATTACGACATCATTTAAAAGTATTGTTATATTACGGTGGTAATATATGAATAAGTTGTTCCTAAAGCAATGTAAAATAGTATGTTTATAAGTGGTGATAGTTGGACCTGATTTATATAGTAGTACTTTAAATATGCACTGATATAAATGGATGTAATGTGTGGAAAAGTTGGTTACATTGTAGTGCATTATAATGTATTATTTCAGAGTTATAATATGTGGAATAATTGTTCATATTTCAATATTTTTTTATTAACATATTAAATTTAGGGTTGTAATATGTGAAGGATGGTCTTTAAATATGTATATTACTAATGTGGTAATATATGTGAGAGTGCTCATAAAGCAATGTAATGTAGTACATTTGTTGGGGTTATAAATTGTGATAGTTGGATCCTATATCCATGTATTATGGTTTTGTTAGAAAGTAATATTTAGTATTATATTCAAAATCATACTAATGGAAATATGATGACCTTAAATGTTAGGAGTTTGAAAATCAATTTGAGATTTTACATATGTGGATTGATTAAGATTTTATGCAGGTAAATATTTTAAGATTTTAAGATTAATTAATTCAAAAAAAAAATTGGTAGGTAAA